>VXBW01003601.1:2122737-2279660 GCA_013400375.1 Thinocorus orbignyianus | reverse complement strand
TTTCCCCTGTGAGGTTGAGGTGGTTGCTGAAAACAGCATCAAAACTCTGAAAGCTAGATGTGAATGGATCCCTTTTTGCCAAAAAATTAAATCTCTAGAACCCAGAACATGCTGATTGAGCCAAAGTTGGAACCAAGTGGGTGTGAATTCCTGATTTTGAGAGAGATTTTTGTCAATGAGATTTGAGAGGAAGAAGGCTTGGTGCTGACTTCTGAGAGATTTTCCAGTTGCAGATTTTCCAATCTCTTGTACTTCATCGCAAGAAAACAGGTGGTTTGGAATAGTTTCCTCTCATGGGAACAATTGAATGAGAGTTTGAAAGAAAACTTGTTCCACTGTGGAACAAGAGCAAAGTGACCTCTAAACTGCCATAATTTGGGCTACCTGAAGCTTTTCAAGAACTTCCGAACATTTTTTTGGCTTTTCTGATTTATTTCTTTTTATTTTTTCCCCCCAGAATTCTTTTTGTATCGTTTTGCACAGACCTACTCTTGATAAGTTTGTGAAGTCTCAGTGCAGTAAATGAAAGAAAATAAAGCTGAGTGAAAAACAGCCTGTCTTAAATGCAGTAGATTGTGTTTATTAATTAATGAGCACCACAATAAGAACTGCAAAACAGTCTGTGAAAGGTAAATGGATTTATGCTTGAGCAAGAAATATTTGAAAGACAGTTTACCCCAGTAGAGAGAGTCTCTCTCTTAATATATAACTAATCCTTCGAAAAGTGCTGGAAGGACTTTTCATAAGAAGTGAAGAGAATTGCTCAAATTTGAATTGCAAATATTTGCTGCAACCATTGTTTTCCTGAAATATGTGTTAAGGAGGCTTCAAATTTTGACTGTTCCTATTTATTTCCAGGTATGACACACCAGCCTACCCCTCCCCTTACCAAATCTAAACAATGCAAAATGTTTTGTTGGTATTTTTTCATTATTTTTTTTTTCCCCCCACAAAACCTATATGCTTAGCTGTTTTAGGCTATTGAGATTAGAAAACCCAAGAGGTGTGGCTGCCAAAATGCAAACAATTATAAGTCAGCTCACGGGAGCCTGCAAGAAAAGACACCTGTAAAACATTTTTCAGAGCTAATGATACTTTATTTGTTCTCACATAATCCCTTTTTGTCACAATTCACATTTATTATACCTGTCCCGTTTAGCTACAAATAAAACCCCACAAGCTGCTGTTCTGCTGCTGGGGTTTTTTCTTTCTTTTCTTTTTGGGCTAGGTATGGCTGGTGTTTCCTTTTGTTTGAACCCACCCATTTCAGTCATGTTATATTTAAGGCTTTTCATCTTTATTTTGGTGATAAATGAGTAAGATTGCTAATTTAATCAAGGCAACCAGACTATATGACATAGCAGCTGAAGTGAAGCTGCTGCAACCAGTTTTATTTTGTCAAAGTCAATGGGCAGTCATGAAACAAGGCGGAGATACTAATCTAATTAATTTCTTACTGGGGAACAGGTGATTGATTGCATGTGTTATTTTAGCTCCTACTATTCACAGCCCAGTGGTATTCACTTAAATAGCCGGTGATTGAGGTTTGATGGGCTGTTACCCTGGAGAACGAATCTCACTGGAGGAACCAGTGGTCTTTCAGAGGAGGAGCCAGAGACATGGACATTCACCCCGGTGACCTTCAGGTTGTATCTGTGTGAGCATCTTGGGTTGGAGCAGGAAAGTGTTTTGGGGAAGCAACCACTTCACCATGGAGGCAACACTGAACCAGCACGTCAGCAAGCACCAGCTGCTGGTTTTAGTCCACCAGATGGCCAGAAGCCATCAAGTCTTACTGGATTTAAATCGCTAGGAGAGAAGGGGAGCTACTCAAGGAAGCCTGGGGTTTGGGAAGAATAAAGGTGTGAGTAGTGATTTGCGAGGTGGAGAACAGGTATGGTATCAATGCAGACTGTTTTTATTTTGCAGGCTGGATTTATGTGGTGAGTCTGATGTTAATGCCTTCCTCTTATGTAGCCATTTACAGCTTTTTGTGACACAAAAATCTTAATTTTCAGTATTGAAGACTAATGTCCACAAACCACGATGACCAAAGGAACAAGTGAAAAATTGTCAGCAATTTAGGTGTTTGCTCAGTGTTAATATCAGGAGCAGTGAAGGCCCTTTCCTTTACATTGCAATGTTAGTCCACCTTCACAGTTCATGCAATAATTATATGTTTCTTATAACTAAGTCTATTACATAATTGCCTTTAAATCATAAAGTTAAATCCAATGCATCTGTGTACTTAACCTATAATGAGAAGCAATTTACTATAGAAATAGTCCTGCCATTAAATAGGCAACAGCCACTCTCTGTATAAACAGATGTTTTCGGATACTGAGCAAATGTAACTTTCATGTATTATAATTTTATTGTTATACCCTTAGTTTTTGGTTGTTTTGAAAAGTCCCTTAGCTAGATCTGGCAGAAATGGATGTGAGTGTTGAAGAAAGTCCTGTTCTGAGTGACAGTGCAGCAACTTTTGGACTTCTGCTCCTCCTGGCACACCTATACTAGGCTTGAAGCAGCTGCACTCTCATCCGGTGGAAACAGAGGATGTCCTCAGCTGCTTCACAGATCTTCTAGCTCACTGCTTATTTTCCATTAAAGGTAGCAATACCACTACTACAGTGATTTTCAGAACCGTTTGACTTAAATTGGTATTTATTTAAGGAAGACAAAGTCTATTGGTGATTTGTCTTCGGAGTGTAATTGGTAATCTGCTGCTGTATCCCAGTTATGGAGTTAAAATAGCTTTAGTTGTTATTTTTTTATCTTCTACCCTCAGGATCCAAATTAGATGGCTAATAGACTGGTCAAAACAACAGAAAATTCTTCATAGCTGCATAATCAGATTAAAAATCAGCATATTTATACCCAAATAAGCAACTGGGGAGTTATTTAAATTATTGTATTATTATCTAATTATATCTAAAAGCATAACCTCATTTATAGAGAGGAGGTATATAATAGATTCATTGTACAAATATTACTGTATGAAACTACCTGAATGCACAACTGTAATTTCTTAGGTACAAGACCACTGATATTTAGAAACTCATTCCCTGCCATTAGCAACATATTAGAGGAATTAAAGGCTGGTACTGAAGTCCCTCCTTTTTTTTTTTTTCTTATTGCAGCTTTTCAAATGCAAACATGTTAATGTCTGAAGTAGTGTAGACTTTATTCTGTTAAACTTTTTTTTAGTTTCTCTCTAATTACCTTATTTTCAACTCAATCTTTGCCAGGGTTAACATTTTTCTTTGTCTGTTCGAGTCAGCTGCTAAGAATATTTTCTCCTTAAGCTTTTTAAATCCTGTGGTACTTTGAATATACATGCAGGCACTGATAATGGAAAATGTAGATTTCCACCCCGCGTGTAACAGCCAGACTGAAGCTGTATGCTTGGCAAAGGGACTTTGAGTTTAAGGGAATTGGTGTTAAACGTCAAATACGAACTGTTAAAAGCATTCTCATTAGGAGCTAAAAATGATTGACTGAGAGATGGAGCTACCAAGTGTATTTACTGGAATGTGTGTAGGTTTATTAACATTGGCACAGGGATGGTCCTATTTGTCTAGACACTTACAAAATCTGGTGTGTCTGGGTTGTGATTTGTGGGAACCTTTCTCCTTTGTAAACAGTGTTTTGTTCTAAGTGATAGACATGGCCCCAAGTACTCTGCAATATTGGCTTGGAGCATCAATTGGCTTTGACAGAAACCTGCTAGTCACAAATAACAGGGTAAAACTATTGTCTTTTTTTTTTTCTTTTAATTTAATTCCCAATGAGATAGTGTTCTGGAATGGGGTTTCAGAAGTCTGCTGCCTTCTTTATTCCTTTTAAAGCATTGCTTTCCAGATAAAATTAAAAAATCCTGAAATTTGTTGGTTTTTTTTTTTTTAGAAAGGTTATCTAGAATTGCAACGTCTGGAAGAAAGGGATGTGTATACCTGAGGGAAGGACATTTCCTAAATTATTGCAGAACAATTTGTGTCTTAGGCACAGATGTTTCTAAACCTATCTGTCTTCTTCACAAGGTCATAAAATGGTTAATAAATACCTACCAGAACCCCTTGTTCTTTGCCATCATTTTCCTTGCTTTAAATTCTGCAGGCATCCTCTCACTAGTCTTTACCAGAAAATGACTGCTTTCAAAATTTCTGTACACTGAAAGACTGCAAATATATACTCTTCACTTGCTATGGAGGTATTTAATGCTGTTACTCTGTTCTAAGCCAGACAGTAGAAGTGCTTTCCAGCTTAAATATAGTATCCATGATTGATGAATGCATTGCTGGCGCCTATTAAAGTCAAGTTGTAATGTCATAGTAATTTTGTCACAAACCGGTACAGCTCATTTGGCAGCAGACCTTTAACTGTGGAAAGTTGTAGTATAGGTTTAAGCCCAGTTTGCACACTGTTTAAGGGTGATAGTCCAGTAATAAAGCAGTGCAGCCATCTTTCTACAGTGGGTGCACCTGAAAAGAAGGCGTGATCTCCAATAACAGGGCTGTGCCTGTTGCTTGCTTTCCACTTTGGAATCAGCATGGAGAGATATATCAATACTGGTATAACTATAGTAAAAAATACATAGGCCAGAAAAACTAAAAACAATTTTTCCTGTGATAAATGGAGCTCTTTCAGAGCTATGGAATACTCATAGCTCACCTTACCTTTCACTGTACTCAGGTGGGACAAACAAGGAGATTTTACTAGGTACCCCATTGCATCAATTGCAAAAGCAAACAAATCCCCCTCCCCACCTCTGCATCCCAGATAAATCCTTTTAAATGATGAAAAGAGATTTTCTTAAAGATTTTTTTTGTAAGCTCCTAGAAACAGAAGTGAAAGCTGCTGCTGATTTGTGTTGGGTGGCTGGTTATTTTTTTTTCCTTGTGTATTTTTTATGCAAATGAATACAGTTTTCTCCTAAACACAAAATGAGATTTTAGGAAATTGGTTGGGTGTTTTTTCTGGCGGGTTGTCCCTCCCAGCAGAACTGGACCCCTTCATTCACTGGAAAGGCTTTCTGTTGTCCTATTTCAGCCAGCCCTACTCACCTGTTTTTTCCATCATGCACAGATGGAAGAGTGCTCCTGTGCCAGTGAGAGACTTCAGCAAGCTCTGGAGAGGCCTTTTGCTGGAACAAGAGCTGCCAAGTGTTAAGGAAAGATCATCAGAGTAATTTTTTCTTTTTTTAAATGGCCACTTCATTACAGCCTCTATTCTTTGAATGACACCTGGTAACACATTGGGCTTTTGCAATTTTGCTGTCAAAATGGATGGTGGTGTGCAGATAGTATATCTCATGGAAATAGATTGCATAGCTTGCTGTAGAAGCAGTTAGTCAACAAAATGCTCTCTGGCACTTGGTGTAGAGACTGTAATTATTTGACTGGTGGCCAGCCTAGGTAGCACTCGGGAGCCATAAATAGTATTTAGAGGTTGCTGTAAAAGCTTTTTAATTTGTTACACCAGAGTTCATTTACATTGTACACCATATGTCATGGCAAAAGCACCCTCTCTTTGTAGAACGTTATGCACAACACAGTATGTTATAAACACTACTTTTTAATGGCCTCCAGAGTAGCTGTAGATAGCTCATCCAGGAGACTGTTTAAAGATGAATCTGTTAACATGGCTGGAAATCCGAGGTCACTTCATTTTAGCTAATGAAATGAGTCAAGATCCCCTGCATTTCAGATGAGAACGTGGCCCACCGGCAGTTTAATCTCAATAATGTGAAGTCATTCATTACACATAATGCAGGAGTTGTTCCTGTATTTGGGGAACACATTCTCTGGAAGCAGAGGAGGAAGACATTGGGTTTGAAGGGAGGAAGTCTGTAGATGAACCTGAATCTGCTACAAGACAAATGTAGCTCCAGCAGTGTATTGAGGAGAGGTTACCATCGCGTATAAGGTAATTAGCTGCTGTCCCAGGCTACACAAATGTACTGTGTAATTCTACCACTTACGTTCAAGAAGCTGAAATGGGAAGAAGGGGGATGAGAGACTACCAAAGAACAGAGTGTGCATTTTCAGGAGAAGATGAAAAGAGCTTAGCTGGCTTAGCCTGCAAATTGAAGGTTGAGAGGAGATAGGATTATTCTAAATAAATGCATCGGAGGGGATTAAGCATGAGGGAAGAAGAACTATATAAACCAAAGGACAATGATGGTAGGGGGAAAAATGGTTCAGTGATGTACATTAGCAAACTTAGTCTAGCAATTGAATAGTTACTAACCATTAGAGGAATAATTTCCACTTGCCACCTCCCTCCCAGATGCTGAGTATGTGAATGAGATGGTAAATTTAAGAATGCACTAACATGGTAAAACACAGGTGGCACAGTGACAGTCAATACCTAAAACCACAACAGATCTGAAACAGCCCTTTCTTTTTTAATCCGAACACAGATGATTTTCTGCTTCTCTTGCAAAGGAAATTTTTAAATGTATTGGTACAGGGTCCAGGCTTGGTTGAGGGTTACCATAATAAGCATCCTTCTCTGCTGTCAATATGTTTCTATGTATTTGTATTTATTGAGTGACTCATTCTCCAGTCAACTTGATTTTTAGAAGACTGGTAACTTTCTGAAGCACTGAGGGTAGAAAGAGACATTATTCTTTTTAAAGTCAATGTTTCTTTCTCACTGAAATTCTGCTGTGGCCTTTACTACAGAGTTATCTTGTTTAGCCCTGCCAAATAAAACATCAGAGGGCTAAAAAAAAATATTATGTCTAGTTTACATGAAATTGCATCCCTTCATAAGCTTTAGTGGTTTTGAGGTTCTGGCAAATGAATTGCGATCAGACTCCTGAAGCTCATAAACACGCTATATGTCTCAGACAAACCTAAAATCTTTTCCTGAAGTCAGTTCGTTATGTCAGAGTGGATATTCTGCTCTCAATGCTGTTAAATGGGTGTTTCAGCCTTCTTATTGCTACTCAGCTTGAAGTGTGAGTGTCAGCTGCGTTATTCTAAGAACTGGTAGAGCATCATTCTCACTTGCCATCTCTGGCCTTGGGCTGTGTGAGTGGAAGTAGATAATGTCACTGGAGAAGCTGTCTCCTGGCCACCAGTCTTACATGGCTTTATGCTTGTATGTCTTGCCACCAAAACTCTTGCTAGCTCCTGAAGTGAGGTGATAGTCCAAGGACTTGTTCCTGCTAGGGTGGTGTAGTGGGGACTGCAGAAGTGTGGTGTCTACAGCTGCAGAGGCACTGCCCCAAAAAATACAGAGAAGACTTGGGACAATGATAGTGAATGCCCTAAAGTACTTATGTTTGCTACTTTACAGTCTCCTGCATACCCTAAATTTTTCCCTTAGAGGGACAGCCTGATGTCTGCCTTTCTGCAGCTGAGTAGGTGGCAGCAAACTAAAGGCTGTTTCTATCCTCCTTGGTGCCTTCCTATGGTTAGAAGTGGCCCTGTATAGGACCTGTCCTCTATTAAAGACTGCATGTTACAGCCATTATAGCTTTGGGTTTGGATATTTCTATAAACACGTTTACCAGGTGGTATAATGAGGATTTGTACCATAATGCCTCGTGAGGACCAACTCTGCTTTCAAACGTAGAAGCGGCTCTGATCATCCTGCTATGTTAACCAACTTATGCTTAGTAATACTTCACTCCCTGTAGAAAAAGCTTTTGTTGAAATTCAAGGACTCCCTGCAGGGATGTGTGGCTCTCTTCTTCCAAGGCAGGAAGTAATTAACGCCATGATCCCTCACCCGTACTGTGTTTCCAACACTTTGGAAGGAGCTTGTTAGATGCATATAACTTGCTGTGCTCATCCCAAGTTAAACCCACCAATTGCTAAATCCGCCTTTTCAAGCTGGAGCCAGAAGAGTGAGCCAGTCATGAGGAGCAGGTGTGGCTTTCTGATTTCATTAATTTAGATAATTGCAACCCTTCTTCAACAGCATCAATCTCTCCTGTGTCTTATGCAGTAAGTCCCTGGTCCATAAATCCAATTGCTGGGCTTTCTTGATGATCAGTTTTAAAAATTCTTTGCTTTCCCTCACACATGTTAACTCTGTCTGACTGCCCACTTGACCAATCAAGTCCAATTTCTGTTATAATGAGCTTTTGGAGAGGTGATGAAGTTTGAATGCCAAAGGCTGGCAAAGAATTATAGTAGTTCCCAACTTTACTCTGTGATTCCTTCTCTGAAGTCCTCCTTGCTGTAGCACTGCCAATGGGATCAGCTCTAAGGAGACTTTGATTGTGTAAGGAGGGAACATGCAATTTGTAAAAGTAAATAAACAATTACTGGGAGAATATGAGTGTTAGGCTGATTAGCAGTAGTGAAAAGATTGTTGTGGTCTGACTTTGGAAAGGGGGATGGTATATTCGACTTGTTTAGTGGGTTTAGATAAGCTTTACAGGTTTTCACACAACTATCTGTTTTCATACTGGTACAGGAACACCCTGTTTTCTCTAGCAGCTTCAGCAGTCCTCAAAATTCACAGGCATGCTGTCTTCTCATGGATTTTGTTTCTTTTTTTTTCCCAAATACTGAGGAATTCCTCAATCTCTCTACTTTACCAAAATTTTCACATCTTTACATTAGGATTCTACTCTGGAAATCCTGTAGAGCCAACAGCTGAAATCTAGCTGTTGATGTCAAAGAATTTGCGTACGGATAACCCAAATGTGTGCTTGTTTATACATGTAACATCAAACAATTTAAAAGCAAAGTATGATTTTTATGTGAAACTTTTTCAAATTTTTTGTGCCTGGAAAATCCTAATTGCTATTTCAACATGTTCATTCACATGTTTATAATTTTTCACTACCATTATTTAATTTTGGACTTTTTTCCTTGGTCTTTTTGTAAGGTTTGCAAATCTCCTTTGTGGCTTCTAGGAACATTTTCAGAGATATGTCTACCTTACCTGTGTGTTTAGAATCAGGCAAATCTTCTATAGCTGCAGTACCCGAGTTTATTCGGAGAAACTGAAAACCAATATTAATTAAAAAGACCAATAGATTTAGTGAACATTTCTTGTAGATTAGTGAACTCTCTCTTTTAGTCAAATTATTATTTTACTTTTTTAGAGTTATTGTGTCATGCTATAGTGGTGACACAGCCACTTTAGAATTCAGCCTCTTTTTTTGTTCTGTTTAAAGGCAAATCTTGCAGCCTCTCTGAAAATGTGCAGGTGTTATCAGAGGAGTTTTAATCTGGTAAACCGAACAACAGACCTAGGAATATTTTGATCAATACGCTTAGTTGTTCCCAGAATAAATAAATGACAGGGATTTAACTGTCAGCTGTCTTTGCTGAGAGCCTAATTTCCAAGCTGGCAATTTTTTTTTTCAAGGTAAGCGTAACGTACAAAAGTCTGCAGACCTGCTTACTACAAGAAGCACTGCTCCTTCATTTCCATGGATCAAATTCTGTATTCATTGGAACCAGTATAGTGGATTACACCTTACGAGGCCATAGGAAAACTTCCACTGACTAGGGCAGCTTTGTTTACTGCTGGGGTTTGATCCAGGTGATGGTGAGGAGCGTGGCTCAGTGAACCGCACCATTAGAGTAAGAAATAACGAAGCCTCTCAGATGCTCGATCAGCTAATGTTCAACTCGGAGGGTGATTTCACAAATGGAGGCCAAGGCCTCTTGCAGGCAATGTGGGAGGAAGCGAGGTAATGTAATGTGGCAGATTCTGCATGGAAGAGAATTGGGGTCATTTGGTACGCCCATGTATAATGCAACCTTATGCCATAATTAAGATGCTGGATAGAAGCTGTTGAGAAGGATTAGCTACTGATCCATACATTTTATGTTTCTGTTTATTTAAGATAAATCCTTATGCTAGAGGGCTTTTTTGTTTTTCCATATTAAGTCCTTTCAGAGCTTTAATTTCCTAATTTCCTTTATTTTCTGTGTCGGCTTTTTTTTTTTTTTATATATCTTTGTTTAGGTGAAAAGAAGTATTTTGGAAAGGCTGTCTGGCTTTAGAAGCTGGCCTATAAAGCAGTACAGAGACCTATAGCACTGAAATATAATTCCTGTTGATTCCTTGCAGCATTATACCCAAGAGGAAGTATGTTGCTCATTTTCAGGGAAAACTGGAGAAATCTCATTTTTCGAGTATATGGAGGTGATTGTGCATACTTTCTTTTTAAAAAGTGAAATTCCCCATAAAAGGTGGGCATTCCTGCTGAAATATTCTTTCCTCAGAAAACCCCAATGTTCTATCAGTAGACAGCTATGGCTGAAAAAAGTCACCTGCTCAAGTTCTGGGGAGAGAGACAGAGATGTGAGATAAATCTGTAGAAGGAAGTTGTGGGCTGAAGGCCAGAGTGGACATGAGCTTTTAAATCCCCTGTTAGAAGTCAGCTTTGATAAAGGAAAGAGGGGACGAGTAGAACCAGGTTACATTTAATTATTCAATTTATTTCTATTACTCACTACTTCAAATTTTTAAGCTGGTGCTTAGGAACAAAAGGTTGGGGCAACCATCTGTTTCAAAAATGTGCCAGTGAAAATAAAACGATCAATTAGTATCAAAGGCGTTGTTCTCACCTGACAGGGGAAGTGGGAAGAAATGCAGAGGTGTGAAAGTCTACGAGTGGATCCCTTAAAGTTTAAGCTTTATTTGAAACTGATCTGGGTTTTTATAGCTAAAGAAAAGTCTCTCTCTCCGCTTTTCTCTGCTGTCTTGCTCTTGGGAAAACTCTCAGTTGATTTCCAAGTTAGATTGGTCAGCTTTATAAGTTTTATACTTGCCTGGCCCTTTGCAATTCCCGTGGTACTTCAGTGGAGCTTGAAAGTCTTTGAAGACCATCTGTGTAAAGTTCAGAAGACAGTTATTTCAGGACATTTAGTCTGGAGATGATTATCCTCCTATTTTGGACAAAAATGGAAGAAAGAAAAAAAAACAAACCCAGAAACTATATGAAATGATTCTTGAGGGCTATATCAGATTACTGTCAAGTTCCCAGGAGATCAGAAAATTTCTACTTTCCCGTGGTGGGTAGGACCAGAGGCCTATCATGAAAGAAAACAAGGCATCGTATCCCCTTGTTTGTCTATGATTTACCTGTAAGGGAATTAAAAGTTTGGCTATATTATGGTATATGTTTCCTTCTGGAGATTGCATAGATGTGCCTGGGAAAAGTCATAATCTGGAGAGTCCTTCTTGTCACTCAGCTGAAGCAAGTCTTAAGAATACAAACATACCACAAGGCTCTTTCATGGGGAAAACCACTCTTGGAATGAAAGCTGTGACAAATAATTTCATGTGCCATATAGACTTCACCAAGAACAAGAAATAGGCACAAAATGCAAGACACTGGAATTTAAAAAGAGTCTATTGAATACATTAATGCATTTGTATTTCTGAGTGTCTCCAGTTCTTCAGAAACTGGAACATCATTCATATTTATAAGGAGTAATTTGTATCAATTCATAATTATCTTGTGTAAAGTGAATTCTCTCAGCATAAGAAAAGTAAAACATTGAAAGACAAAATGAAATGGCCATAATAAAACCACTTGTAATAGAGACACTCACATTGCCCTCGGGGGAACTATTTCTGGGACCTTTTGTCAAGAGAGTGTCATCCACCCTGAGCACCTTGGCCCTGTGAGAAGGGAGCCTGGTCTTGTTTCCCATTTGCTGCTCATCTCATCTGGAGTCTTGAGCTATAAAGCCAGTGACTGATTTTTCTGTGGGTAAAAGGTCGAGGTTCAGCTGCTTCCAATGCAAGCCTTTTCCCTCTTCTGGGTCCTTCTAAAATTCGCTCGGCATACAGATTTCTCTCATTGTGCTCTTTGTCTGCTTTTCCTATGATAGGCAGGTGGAGAGCTTCTGGGATCTGAGGAAAGGCCGATTTTAAGATTAAGCAAGCAGACACACTTTGGGTTCTGCATCTACTCTGCTCCCTGCCTCTAGGGTAATACCTGTGATCACCATTTTCAAGCCCTACTGCTATTAGTAGTGCTTTCCAACAGACTAACTCAGTTCCCCACCCTGGTCCCGATGGGCAGTGACCTTTAACAGATGAAAACCTGAAGTGGTGCTGAATGAACTTGCTCCCTGCAATCAAAGCAAATTCAGAGGAATAATTGTTGCATTAAGCCTTAACCAATGTTTATAATGACAAATTTACTACTTTTTTTTTTTTGGTTATTGCATCCGATGGTACCAATGAGAGGAGATGTGCTGTTTCGAGCTAATAATTGTTCATATTTTTTTTTTTAGCTTTTCATCTGGATCCCAGAGAATGCACAAGGAGGTCTACTAAATTTATTGGGTTCTTTTAACGTTGGTTGTGTCTCACTTCTATCCAAGTCATGGAGTTGGTCCTGAAGAGATAGGTAATCATATCAGACTGTGTATGAGCTTAGTAATTTGGGGATATGGAGTATGTGCTGTGCACACTAACAGCGTGGGTTACTGTACAGTAAGGTGTGCAAGGAGGGAAATATATGAGTACAATCCAGCTGGGATGAATGGCCATCAACAGGCATCCTTCTCCAGAGACTTCGTCGTGGAGACTTAACTCTTCAGACTCCCTCTGAATTCACAGCATTCTTTTGGGGCAGAAGTAAAATTGCATAGAAGTAAAAGCTGAGGGGTGAGTGAGGGGATGTAGTGGAGAGAATACTTCAACCATGAACCTGTATTTTTGAGAATCAGTGTGATGCACTGAGGTGGCTATTGTCTGGGCTCTTCAGGATTGTTCCTAACATTTAAAACTACTGTGGTTTTAAACTGTGAGGTAAACCCTGGGTTTTTTTTCAGGTACTCTCCTAGCCTGCTGCCTGACAAGCTAATCTGCTTATGTTTTTCTTCTGGGAGATGATGTTCCTCTCACCTGGCCAGACAAGGTATCTGTTCTAGCCAGGACAGTGATTGTTCTGAGAATCTGACTGTCTGCTCTTGGGTGTGTTTGATCTTGGTTTAGGGTTTCTCATGTTTACTGATTTCTCCTTTGATAGCAAAAAGGTGCATGCAATTTGCCATCTCCAAATATTTTTTAGTACCAGGCAATTTAATGTAAAAAATAAAGTCAGTATTAATTTCATCTTAATGCAATGACTACTTAAGTAGTTACTATATTTAGTAGGACAAAATAAGAGAAGAATGTTTTATAACTATCTAAACAGGAGCTTAGCTCCAAGAGGTTTGCTGTCTAGTTCATCCATTTTAAAAGTTAACAGGATATTTATATCACTGTCTGTTTTCCTTTGCATGGTCTCCGAAGAACAGGCTCATGATATGGGGAAAAACCTATTTTTCATATGTATCTGTTTTTCTCTGGGATTCCATTCAAATCAATTTTCTCCTTCTCTACTTAGGGAGATCCATAACAGAGTTTATAAATTACCAGAATTGAAATATCAATTGTCATATTTCCCTAACAGATTAATGGTTACTAGTTTGAGAATGCTACTAATGTCCCTTGTGTGTTGACAGATAGTAAACAAAAACCTTTACTGAATGCAAATGCAAAGCCTAAGGACTGATTTTGTAGGTAAATGGACTATAAATTGGTAATAGATCCACAGTAAATGCAGTGCTGTATAATACCTTTGCGGGGCTTAGAGCTTCTGTGGCTGGGCAAGAGATTTTCAGAAGAAAATACAGTAAGAAAATGTTGATTGATTAAATCTGTTAATGAACCTGGATATGTTTTGAGAACCTTTGTCAGGAAGTTTCCCTTGACTTCAGGATATGAGGAGTATTTTGAAAAGGGACACAGCTCAGTAGAAGCACACCAGTGATTTTTGTCACCAGCTTTGTAGCAGCATCAGGTTTTACTTCCCACTGCTCCCTGTATCTTACACTTCTTCGTAATTCCAGACCAATTTTATTACAAAAGTTCTCACACTCTGACTAAATAGATATTCAGTGGAGGAGAGAAAAATCTGCAGGATTACTGCAACCTTATGGCAGTGACTGGACATGCCCTCTGTGTTTTCATGTGAAAGACAACAGCAGCAGTGACAACAAATCTCTTTGAAGGAGAAGGAATTCAGACATCTCAGCTTTGGTTATCTGGTGAAAGTGCATTTTTCCTGTGCAGACTGAGAGGCATCTCCAGAAACATGTTCAGAGTAGGAGCCTGAGGTTTTTTGCTGAACTTCCTGGCTGCCGGAGGTGCCTCTGTCCCCAGGGACTAAAGGCAGCTTTGATTAACCTGCTCAGTTAAGTTCCTAAAGTCAGATGGATTCAATCTTCTTTTTACACAGCACCTACTGTGGGAGAGCACGAGGCTCAGATCTACAGAGAGAATTCGATATCTAACTTTCTTGTTTAAAGAGAGGAGCCCATTGATATCAGTAGGAGCAGGGCACGCAGATATCTATGGATCTTCAAATTTGCTGGGTAGTGCTAACATCAGAGCAAATGACAATCTTCTGTCTCAGATTTTTGTTAGTCTATGAACTGTCTTTATCATGTGAATGTAAATTCATTATGGAAATGCATGTTCCTTGTTATTTCTTTTTCTCATTGAAATGCTAAAACGTTAGGCTGCCTATTTTTTCTGACTTCCACGGATGCCTTTTAGGCGTTGCTGTAGCTTGCTGATTCTCTTCTTTATTAGCATCATGTTTGTCTGGACCTCCTCTTAGCTTTCCTCCTTGCCTAATAACAGGTTGGGAATCCGCGTGGAAGCCAGCAGGGCCCTTCCTGCCTCACAGAGTCTTGTGCGTGGCTGTCTGCTGCCAATGCACCTGCAATTACCCACTGCCGATGCACTAAGAGGGAATAGCTGTCTGGGATTATTAGCTCAGATGTTGTTTCCTGTACTGTATTAATTTAAACATAGGGTTTGTATTGAAAGCCCTGAAGCTGTGCTGAATATCCTTGTTTTGTGAAATAATGCTTAGGAATGGTGGTGATGTTAGTTATCAGGTTAGGTAATTAAGTTGCTGGCACCTCTCCAGAAATACTGGATTCTTAAGAAGTGAGTTGGGCTACTCTTCTTAATTTTACAACAAGAAAGAAAAGTGCAGAGATTCCCACTCCATTACCCTTTTCAGCAAGGAGCACCTCAGTGATGCAGGAGAAGGTCCTGTTTCCAAGATAATGGGTTTCCCTACTAAATACAGCTGTTGCTAGTGGAAAGGGAGGAGTGGATTTTCTAACACAAGGAAATACTTTTGTGTTTTTAAAATATTTTTTTGATCCTAAGCGAAAGGAGATTTCAGGAGAAAGTGTCCTACAAGATCAAACTTTCACCCATAAAAACCTGAAAAAAGTTTTATTTAGATGAAACAGAGATGTTGGGGTTTTGTGTCAACTTTATGTGCAGATACACAAAAATATAAATGCACATAATCATCTAAGCATCTTGCACAGAGAGGCTGTTTTTTACCTAACATGAAAAAAATGTATTGGAAATTGTAAAAATAAGGTGTTACAAAAGCTTTTTCTCTTTTTTTTTTTTTTTGTTTTAAATGATGCTTTAAAAATAATCAGAATTGCTTCTCAAACATTTTGCCAGGAGGAAAGCTGAATGTTTTTATTATATAAGCTGTAATGAATGTTTCTGTCTTGTACTCTTGTACTTTTAGCAACTTCAGTAAACAGGGTGAATAATATGTCCAAGGTGAGACTAGAAACTTTTGTGTAATACAGAAACTATGTTAAAATATAATGCATTTTAGTCCATAATGGCTATAATCAGAAAGCTTTTTCCTTTATGTCAGCACCTGCTAAGGCATTTAACTGCCTGGCATAAGATTTTCTAATGCTTTGCCCTTCTGTTGTATACTGCTCCAAACCAAAATTCTATAGATACACATGCAGAAGCTGTGGGGCAGCCCAAACCCCAGGCTCAGACTTTGCAGCTGGCTTTGCAGTGCTTAGAAACAATAGACCTTGGGCTAAACACCCGGAAGGTTGGAAATATTGTGATTTCAGTGAAAGCTCATGTCTAGTTCTTCTTTGATGTGAACTTCACTCAGAATTCTGTCTCTTCTTTTGATCCTTTTGGTGCTCAGAGTTGAGAAACTCCGTGCAGAATCACCAGTTTGGTTAAAGCTTCCTGCTAAGGTAGCTGTTAATTTTGCCTAGTAGATGCAACCATAAATCATGAGGAAAAACAATACTTTAAAAAATCGGACGGCATCAGCATCTATCATTACTTCTACTACATCACTGAATTAGCAGCCAACCCCAGCTCCCTTAGGCAGATCAATCATCCTGTAACAGGTTCCCATGGCACCATCCCACAGCAACCAGCTTCTACCCATTCTATCCTGCACAAAATATCACCAGCTCCTCCCTTATCTTCATACTAATCCCCAAATGTTTAGCACAACAAAAATCTCTAGAACAATCTACCCACAATAAAGAGGGATACAACTGGCATCAGGACTGTTTTTCAAGTGGCCAGGCAATCAGTGCTGGCATGTTTCACGGCATGCAAATTGGCTTGGAAGAAGAGAGACAGTCTTTGCTCCCAGGCAATCAGCCTTACTAAAGGCATCATGGGCTGATGGACAGTGAATTTGAGACTGTTGTGTCCATTCCTGCTCTCAAAACATTTGTATGAGATTGTGGCCATGTCACATCTGGCCACTTAGGGAATATGTAATAAGCTAAACCATTTCCCTTGTAGATGACAGATGGGATTGGAGGAGGAGGGACTGATGAATATCACAAAGAGCTCTCCATGAATGCCCTTACATCTTATTGATGCTAGAGCTAAAGCTGGTATAGCTTGAGGCAGAGGGAAGGCTATTTCTGAAATTACTAGGGAAGCAATAGGGAGGGAGCATGAGATTTTTCACCTTAAACAAAAGAATTTAATAAACTTTCTAAGCCTCACAAATAGGAGGAGTTTAACAGTCTCCTGAAGAGTTTACAGATGTAACAAACTGCTCAGATTTCCCTGGGTGACCATCAAGATAAGCAGCCATGGGAGGGAGGAGTTGATGGGTGTCACATTTGTTTTCTCAAATCAGCAAGGAGAGGTTCTCCAAAGCCATGGGTCCTGAGTCTGTGTGGGCTGATGATGATGGGAAGCACATGCATAACTGAAAGCAATTACCCCACGCAGCATCAAGATATCAATAGATGCTTACATGCTATGAAAGTACATTTTTATCAGCTGGGGCTTGGACTCTGTATGTGTCAGTGGAGAATATCACTCCAGTGCTTGGAAGGTTTACACTATGGATGTGGGGGCTTTGGACACTATTTTGACATGCAAGCACTGCTAATTGTCTGCATCATCAAAACAATGCACTGATAAGGTCGCAAAGCTTTGAAGTCTTCCTTCTCCTTTGTTGATTTTGTTCTTTTCCATCTCCTGTTTGGCCATCTGGGATGCCATCTCTTTCCAAGAACTGAGTCATACTGAATAACTGGGGTGTAGCTGCTACTTTTGCAGCCCCAAGGACCTCTGCAGCTTGGCAGAGACCCTATGATCAAGTTGGTAAAGGAGGCTATCAAATGGATTACTTCTATATTCTAAATGAAAGTCAAAGTATAACTCTTCACCCCACTGGGAGATGGTAGGTCACTGAGGATTCAGTGAAATAAACATTCATAACCACAAGCTGCATCTTGCCTAGAGCGCCCAGGTTTGGTAATGGTCTGCTTGGTTTTTGCAATGGAATGATGCATGAACTCTGTTCCTCTAGAGACATAAAAACTGATTATTTTCATAGATCTGGGAGCCATTTTTGATTTATTTTCACACTGAATTCATGTAGGTTCTGCAGAAGCAACTCCTTGCCTCTTATCCAAAGGCTGTTTTAGCTAAGCCTTACAGCCTTGCCTTCAGCAAATATAGTTCAAGTTCAAAATGTAGTTGCTCCTCTGTAGTCCGCTGGAATGGCAGGACTCCAACTCAGCAGCCTGCAGCTTTAGAGAAACTTTAACACTGAACAAAATGGGTTTTCAATGGCAGAAAGGTGGTTTTGCTGGAATATTTTCTATTGTACATCCACTATGGGGTTGGCATCTCCATGACTAAGTGATTTAAAGTGCCTGGACATGCTATACTGAAGTTATATCAAACCAGATCTCAAATTGAAGAAATTGTGTTCATGTGTATGTTTTCTCCCAGCAGATGGATGTTGTCTCTAAGACAAAAAATAGTCTAAAGATTGGAGGGAAGGTTGACATATAAGAAAGAGGGTACATCATCTAGTTGTGTCCTGCGAATGTCTTGTCAATTAATGTTGCTGCAGTTAAATTCACAGCAAAAGGGCCTTGGGTCTCAGCTAATCCAGCAGTTCTTGAAGTTTTAGCAGTTCGGCTTTATCTGAGCAAATGCAGGCTCAAGCCATGTGAATTGCCTCTGAGTTTTTAAAAAGCAGCTTTATTTAAAAAAAATGAAAGGTAAATGACTTCACATGGCAAACTGCATCAGGAGAGCTAAATAAGGAAAAAATATTGTTACAGTGACAGTAATATTAGCTGCCACAAACAAAATCAGTCAATAAAAGCACTTTAGAAAGTTAAAAAGCCAAATGAATGAATAAGCCTCTCCCTAAATTCAATATTCTCTTGTATAAAATATTAGCACTCGGACTAAAATCACCTCCTGAGTACAGTATTTTTTTCTGTTTTATCAGCAATCTCTCTCTTCCACCTAGTAAATTCATTTATTTGTTCAAAGCTGCAGTGTGTTGCCAGCACTTTCCAATACACGTATATAAGATAATGCACCCTTCATCCACCCTAAATCTCTCATTCCACAGGTTATTGATTTAGCCATACCACTGTAAAGACAAACAGCCAAATTCTCTGCCTTTCTGTGACTCAAGTGACCAAAGCTTTTCTTGCTTGATGAAATCTGTCTCTGATAGTGAGGACACTGGGGACGATGTTTGCAAGTGGCCAAGCATGGAGCCTGAGTTGAGAGTCACTTGCCCACCAGCACAGTGGCTCATAATTAAGGTTATGCTCTGATACAGGCTCAGTCTGAGCTGCAGAGGCTTTCTGAAGAAGAGGGGAAAAGCCGATCTTTCTTTGTACACCCAAGTTGATCACTAAGAACAAGTAGAGGCAGGGAAGAGCTCTTCACCAGTAAATCTATCCCAACTTGCCCTTTTCTAAGCAGCTGAGGTAATGAACTTGAACAGTGTGTTGGCTAATAGTCAGCAACATGGGTAATGAAAAACATCCCCAAGACTGGAATGCTTATGTTTGTGTTTGGGTCCTGTGTTTCTGTAAGGAACACGGAAATCCCACCTGAGCTACCAGTTATGTGAAGTGTTAACACTGACTGCATGAAGGTTTTCTATGATAACAATGTGTAGTGACGTCTGTGACCCCTCATGTTGCCAATGACTGCTTAGAACTGTCAGCCAGCCAGCTTTCTTGAGTAAAACCTCATTACCCTTAATTCCTGATCTGCAGGGGGTTGGGAGGTCTGTATTTTCAAGCACTTTTGAACGTACTTGGATCAACAAGGCTTACCCTGTGCTTTGTCTGCAAGACACACTTGAATTTTGAGCTAGGTTTGACCTAGTCGATTGGGAAATTTTGACCCTGCTTTCCAGGTAGGAAGCCAGACCAGTGATCCAGACATCCTCCACCTCTAGGGAGAGTTTCTATGGCTCAGTGTGTCAGAAAGAAAACTCATAGAGGACTCCCAGGATGTCAGTAACAGATACTGTGGTTGTTCCTGTAGGGCATCATCCTTTTGTGAGCACACAAATGCTGTCTGTGTCATCTAGCCTACCTCTGATGCTACTTATAGGCTTCTGTTATAAATCTCTGATTTACAAACTCTCTGATAGTCACCTAAAATTGTCGCATAAAAGCAAGAAGAAGAACAGAACACTCCCTAATTGGCAGCTGTGGTTGTGGCATGCCCTTTCCAGGGGCAAATATATAACCTGAATGCTTAAGAACTACCTGCAAAATCTTCTGGGGGCAGGAGGAAAAGCAGGGAAGATAAAAGCCATGACACTTTTTCCTTCTCAGCACAGTATGTTTCATAGCTCTTACAAGACAAAACTCAAAAGAAGCCACATCTGAAAGGTTGACTCTTGACTGAGTAGAAGGAGCAGCAGTTGATCTTCTGGTACATACCCAGTGCCCTGATGCCCAGGTCCTTCAAAGCCGAGGAATGGGGCTGTTTTCCCTTTATTTATCAGCACATCTCCACTCCTGGATCCAGTGTTACATCAACCCTTACCTGCAGCAACCCAGCAAACAAAGGAGAAATATTTGCAGTTCACTTCCAGCTACCAGATAGTACCAAATTTGATGGGGTTTTGTTTGTTTATTTTCCCTGACAAGGACATCTGTTTACTAGAACTCATCTCCAGCTTTCGTGAACATCAAAAGGGATGTCTGTGAGACTGCAGCTGGATTTAGATGGTACAAAGCCCTTCAAGTGACTATTTAAATCTCTTTTTCTATTCTGCATTCTCAGTCCCTAAGTAGACATGGGTTAACTTTAAATGCAGCTTGAGCTTTTGGAAATTAATTTAATGCGGCTGTCCTGACTTATGTTTCAGGATCACCTTTGGGGTTGTGTAGCATTTATTGGTTTGATTTATTTTTTTAAAAAAGAAGAAAAGAACATCTCCCTTAAAATACATACAAGTCTCCTTTTTTCTTCAATAAAAGTAGATATCTGGAGAAATAGTGGGAAAGCTAGTAAATCAGGGAGCTTTCTTCTTTGTTATTCCTCTCCTCCTTATATCAGCCAGCATAGACTTAATCTCAGGAAGATCCGATTTAGGAGTACTGTGCTTTCATGTTGTTGCCTATATGACTGTTTATTTAGTTGTGAGTTGATTGATTAGGAAATAAGTGCTTTTCAAGTTGACAGTATAAATAATGAAACTTTATTAGTGATATATGTGACACATTTAACAATGCTAATTTTCTATACTGCTCTGTGTAATTCACTTGCCTTTTTCAGTAGGCTGTAAACAATAGAAGGTTTGAGGGAAATCGCTAATTTGTTGGCTTTTTAAAAAGCAATAGAAAGGAGTCTAGAATTTAGAAATATTTCCAGAGTGCCACCTAGTGTAAAAAGAAGTGAAGCCACAAGAAAATTGAACTGAAATACAGCTTTGGAGAGTATGTCTTAACACAGAGAAGTGTCTCTTCATTTTTCTTTACAGCTAAATACAGACAGCTACTAATGGCTTACGTGCAGTTTAGTGATAATTGCAAAATGTTATTTATTCCTTTTTTTATTTTTATTAAAAATATATGTATGGTAGAAATAACGAAAATTAATACCTTCTCTGCTTTTAGCTCTTTGAAAAAAAAAAAAAAACAAAACCCAAACAAATGTCTGGTCTGAGCCCAGACTTAAGATTTGATTTAATAGCCTTGTGTTCTCATACTTCAAATGCTTTGTAGTTAAATCTTGATTTCATTTGCACTCTTTTAATTAAAGGATAGACCTTTATGTTTAAAAAGGTGATATATATATATATATGTGTGTAAATTTAAGTGCCCTGTTATGAAAAAGGCTTTAAAACAAAAGAGCTTCAAAAGAGTGTGTTGATGCCTTGTTGCTTTCAGGTGTGGTTTTATCACAGGTGGTGCTTGTTGCTCAGGCAGAGCCTCAGCTCCTGTGGTGCTGTGCTTATAGCAGACTCGTTGCTACCCTCAAAGCAAGTTTCTGTTACCACTTAACGTTTCATTATACAGGCAGTCCTCAAGGTGTTAAGAAGCCCCCAGTTCTTCTGTCTCTGCCAATGTTAATTTTGCAAGTCTGGTCCTGGGTTTGATAGGGGCAACACCAGGATCTCACCAAATTCTTGCTTGAAGGCAAGAATTTGTAAGGAGGTAAGCAGGGCTTGGCTTGGGGGGTGCTGGCATGGCTAGAGGGCTGGGAAAGTGGACAAACAAGACTGCATACAGTTATTTTTTCATCCATCTACCTGTCTGCTGTGGATAGATCAAGCATATTGTGTCATAACCCAGAAAGCACTTTGTTGTTGTTTTTTTGTGAGATCCCAGGCTTTTATAAGTAAGGTTTCCAAATCTGGCTGCCTGAATAAACCTGAAGCTGTGACCTCTGCTACATTTGGTGCTGAGGGTATGGAGCAGGGCCATCGCTGAGCAATGCTGAAGGGGCCTTTTTGAGAAAGGACCATACCTGTCCAGATGTGGTCATCTCTTCCGTTGTTCCTGCCTCCTGGGAAGGGATTTAGGGGATCTTAAAATCTTCTGCTTGTACAGTTTGCTTTATGAGAAGTTCCCAACAAAGGGTGTTGTCGCTGTGTTGGAAGTGTCCCCTGGTTTCATTAGTTTGGTAGAGGTTTACAGCAACATAAATTCTGAGAAGTGCATTTTGCACCAGATATTTTTGTGGTAGATGTTTTTGTCTTCCCAGTCAAGAGCAGTGAAATTGAATCTGCTTCACTTTCATTTCTACCTGCTTCTTAATTAATGTTCCTCAACTTCTTCTTCTACTTGTGGCATGTTGCAGGGAATAATTTATGTCAAAGAAGAGCTGTAGTTACATTAAAAATGACTGGATATGGGATTTAGAAATGTTTTCTGTAAGTATGTTATTTGAGTGGTTCGTGTGTCTATGAAAGAAGGATTTTCTTATCTGTGTTAAAAGTAATATTTACATTATGAAGACTAAATGTATTATTGTTAGGTCCATTTGGGATACAGCACTGGTGAGTTTATTGATCTCAAGATGGGATAATGAGGGGAATGACAAGAAAACTCTGAGAAAAGCAATGCAAAATTGAGGCAGGAAGATTTTCTTACTCCTCCTGGATTTTGCATAAGCTGTGAAGACTCTTACAAGAGCACCAGTGAGCAATTAGCAGGGAAAAGGAGTAAGGATGATGTTGGTGTGTGAAATAATGCTACCTGCCCGCTTTAATCCAAGCTCTGCTTTTGCCTTTCTTGGATAAAACAAACTGCAAAATTCTGTAGAGATCACCCTTGCAGCCTGCATGTTTGCAAAGCCGGAAGAAGAATAATTTGTCAAAGAAAAAAATTATTGGCAGTGTGGAGAGTTCTCTTTCTAAATGTGCTTCTAAGCGTGTGCTGGCTACAGGGAGGGAGAAACGAGTAGAAAAGGAAGGAGGAGAGAGGAGGTACTTGTGTACTTTGGTACTAGCAGAGGTTGTGCTTTCTAATGAGGTCAAAAAAAGTAGATTGAAGTGTTGTCTGCGCTAGAGTATGTTATCAGCTTTACAAACAGGTATATCTCTATACCTAAGAACTCTTAAATTCTTCTGAGAGCTCATATTAATCATCTGTTTGGAGGTGTAGCGTAGGAGATGTTTTCCTCTAATGGTATTGTTTTCTGAAAGAGCAGCTCTAGTGTAGTTATTCTATATCTTTATGGCTCTCAGTATTGTGTAGAATGAGTTTGTGAGGTGTGCATGATCGAAATCTGTAAGGAAAGAAAGGGATCAGTGTGACAGCCATGAATGGTGCAGACCAGTAACCACAAGGTACAGCTGCAGGAGTTCAAATAAGCAATAAGGACTATGATCTTCTGAGAGTCACAGGTTGGATCTTGCTTCCACTATTGCTGTGCCTGCATGCAAATGACTGCAGCTGGGCACCATAAATAAATTCCACGTCTCTGAGAACTGAGCTTGTGATAGAATAGGTAAAGTTGTGCTTTTCCTGCACTCTTTTTTTTCTTTTTTTCTTTTCTATTCTACTTTTCCCCACTGAGGCTAATTCACTCTGCTGCAGGTTCAAACAGAGGCATTACAGCCTTTTAGGTTGAGTTTTGAAACCAGTTTTTAGAGAAATGTTTCCAGTTTTCGCTCTTATTGCTAAATCACTCCTGCTTGGATCTTGCCAGGTTCCTGAGTTGTGAAGCCTGACACAGTGGTCTTGTAGAAGTAGGAACTCAAAACTTTATGCTCCTTGGAAAAAAAAGAGAAATTTGTAGTTTTAGTGACTAACAGTTCCTTGAACTCTAGAAGATCCTCTGGTGTTTGACTCAAAGTATTTGATGTGTTTTCTGTAGGAAAAAAACATCCTAAATCATGTCTGGAGATGTCTCCAGTTGATTAGTTGTGGGTATTTTTACTCCCTCTGAGACTAGTTTTATTACACTCATGGGAACCATTTATACAAGCAGAAGAACAGGCATGCTCTTGAATTATTTTTGCTTAGCTAATATTTTTAAAATACTTTTGTAACTGTTTAGAATATGTGACCTGTACAAAATACATGGGTGAGTACAGTGTGATTAAAAAGGTTTGTGTGTCATTTTTGCATATTAAACTAACTGAAGAGGACAGAAGACACTTTCTATTGCATGGGATGTTCTTACCTTCCCCCTTCCCCTCAGCTGGTCACTTGATGCAGGTGTGGAATACCTCACTGACTGGCGAGCCTGGGAGTTCACTTGCACCTCTCAACATACTGTTTCTAAACTGGTGTTTTCTAACATCCTATTTTCATCACTCTTTACCAATTGTTTTTTTTTTTTTTCTTTTTTTCTTTTTCATACTGAGATAGGCAATACTGTGTTTAGGAATATGCAACAGATGGCAGTTCTTCATAGCTGTTGTTAAAGAGTGATGAGTTCAGGGCAGAGGACTGTGAAGTTAATGGAAGCCTTTGCATTGATTTTCATACTTTTCAGTGTCTGTGCCATGTATTCATTTCAATGGACATTGGATCAATCCCCTCAGAAGTATCACAGAAAGAAAAGGCTCGAACAGAAACCATAGATGAGAATCTTCTCATCGCAGATGAATTTACTCAGTTGACTGTTATGCAAACACAAATATAAGAGGAGGCACGTTAATCTAGGTGTTAATGTAAGGGTTGTATCTTTTTAATTACTCTAGAGTGTGTAAGAAATTTAATCTGATAAATATTTCATTAGCAACTGTAATAAAATATTGATTCCGATTTCTCCATTAATACATATTACTTAGATTCTGTACTTTTTTCACTTTTAATAATTTAGAAAAATCTTTTAACAGGCACCTCCCCCTCTAAGTAGCCCAGAATGGGAAGAAAAAAAAAAAAAAAAAGACTGTGGAAACTTCCCCCCCACCCCCAGCCATTGCTTCTAATCCAGTTAGTTACACATCATGCCCTAGCCTCTGGTTTTATTTTATGTTTTTAGGTATTAATATAAACTAGCCAGTTAATCTTTTCTTGAAGAAAACCTTCCCCCGTACTTTAAAGCCTCCAAAATGGCTTTTCATAACATGAGCTCATTAACACACAGTGATATATCTGAGTGGATGCTATACAAAACAACCTCAATCCCTTTCTATGGAGAAGAGCAACGCATTCATATTCTAGAGAGAGTTTAATTTCATTGTATTTTCAGTAATACACTAGCACAAAATAGGCTGATGGCTTTCAGTTTTGTTTCTTCTAGAAAGTCAGTGCAGGGTGGCTCTACCAGTTCCTCAGTGGCAACTGTCTAATTTCATGTTAATAAATATATAACAGTTTAAATATGAGTTAAATACTGAGTAAACACTTGGAAAAATTGTATATTCCACTTGATTTTCTAAAATCTGGTGTAAATAGCCAGAGGCGGTTTCCTTGTAGTCAATTTCCTTGGAAGTATTGGGCTTGCTCTTTAATTCCTTAGTGCTGAAGAAACCTGCTGCATCTGAAGTCTTTACAATAGAAGCATCGTTAAGTGTGGAAACAAAGACACCAAAGTCTAACTGGCAGACTTTTGGCACAGTATTTATGGCACTCTCTTGGTTTTCCAGCCAGTGAGAGTAGTAGTTAATGCCCAACGTAGCAGCTAATTTCTGCCACATGGTATTTGTCTGAGAAATTAGCCTGGGAGTGAGCCAGCTGATTTGCACAGTTTCACTAAGTTTGCAGCTCTATTAGTTTGAAGTCAGGAGTTCAGACATGGCCTTGACAAGCATATGATTCTGTGCTGCACTGCCTGTCCTGGGAAGCTGTTCAGTTTTTTCTATATTTAACAGATGAAAATGTCTCCAGAGTTCATCAAACATGTACTCAAGATATCACAAGCTGCAGCTGGCAGCTGTGAGCTCTGTAGTTCAAGGTGAATGGGACACTAATTAGTAAGTATATAGGGTTATCAGCACATGCAACACCCACTTTTTTGAGCAGAGGAGGAAAAGAAATTAGTAGTCAAGAGAAGGCGGGTTCTTCTCCAGCTGCCTCCAGCTCTGCCGGGGCTCTTGCTCCTCCACTCATCCTGGAAGCCTGCGGGTAAATGGAAGAACAAGCTCCTGCAGACACAGCTGTGAGCACCAGGGGAGCCTTTCAGGGCTGGTTGTCGTGTGGGAGAGCCAGGTCATCTCTGGAGGAGGTCATGCCTGGGATCTGGATTGCTTTGTCCCCTTCCAACCACTTCAGATGTTGTGAAAACCTGGTAATGTGGCAGGCTCCAAAAGCACTCGGCAGCCTCAAGTTATGGGAACTATCCTAGTGCCAGTGAAAATTAGCAAAGAGCGACAGCTGGCTGATGAGCAACCTCTCTTCTGGTGTCAGCAGAAAAGGAGGGTAGAAGAGAAGATAGGATTGAAAATTGCTGGGGGAAGAAACTGAATAATAACCAGGGAAGAATCCTTCTTAAAGTGGGAAAGAGCAAGATTAATGTGCGTTTTACCAAGCAATAACACTTTTGCAATTACTATTAAGTATCTAGAAGTCCCTAATTCAAAATACAGATAATTTACTGTAAATCTTCCTACTGGCTGCCATATTTTCAGTAACTCTCAGCTGTAAATTTAATAGCTGTAGAAAAAATTCAGTTCAATGTGTATAGAATCACACTCTTCTCAAATCTTTTCCTGTTTCTAACAGCCATTTATTCAGGACTCAGAAACACATTGCTTTGGGTAGGAATCCCATCTGTATAATTTTGAATTATCCAACATAAGCCTGGGGGATAAAATTAAAAGCCAAGTTTGATGAGGTTGGTTCTTAACTTCCTTGTCATTTGACTATCAGGGACATTGATTCTTTAGACGGTTTTAAGTCTGACAGACGATATTCCTAGGAAATCCAGAATTAGTAAGTCTGAGTTCACAGAGATCTCAAACTAATTTTTGTCAGACTTTTGAAAATATAGGTTACAGAAACTCATCTGTGGTTCAATAGCTTTGCTGTCTCCTCCTGTAAATGAGCTTTTCATTCTTACCCAGCTGATTCTCCACTGCATTCCTCCTACTACAATATAGTGCCCTCGGTTTGCAGTCAGGAGTCTGCAGCGAATGGGAGGGAAGGTAAAAGCTTCATGCATCACAGAAGTAGCATAAGAAGGAATAATGTACTCAGATGTCAAAGCAGTCATAAGTCTAATCAAAAGATGGTATGATTATCTGGGAATATTCAGGGAAATGTATGGAAAATCACAAGTTGAGGTTCTGTGAGCATAGAGAAAAGTGAAGCTGCCTTACAGTGTGGGGAGGGAAGGAAAGGGGAAGACAGAAATGAGTAAAGAGTAGAGCTGTAATACTGCTTCAGGAATTATTTCAGGTTGTACTGTTAATAAAGGAGACAGCTCTGCTCTCTCAGACTTCTTTCATAAGGCTGGAATGTAAGATCTGTCTCTCACAGGATTGTTCTCAGAGATAAGACCTAAACCTCTTAATGATATCAGCTGAGATTCATACACATAAGCTTGAATCTTCAGGCCTTGGAGGAGGACAACCCTGATGCCAATTATACTGAGTCCTCTGAATTCCTCTGGAATTACAATTTCCTCTGGAAAAGACCACACTTACAGTCTTGTGGTGCTACAGCACATGTATACACCTGAATAGTGGGGTGGCTGACTCCAGGGCATCTGTCATGGAGAGAGAAAAGGGAAACAAATGTCCAAAAGGGTTTCACATGATTACAATGAGCCCATGTTAAGATACATTGTTCTGGATCATGAAGGTCCTATTCAGCCATGCCCATGAGAAGTGCAAGGTAGTGTGCAGAGAAGGGTGCTACTAAGGCCTCCACCGCTCTTTGAGGTCTCAAAGCGTCCACGTCTGCTGATGCAGGTAGGAATCCTGATAAGCTGACAAAGATCCCATAAAAGCTCTACCTGTGGATCTTACATCTCACTTTTGGTCACAGCCAAAAATGTCAGAAGATCTGTCACTCCTGTGGCCCAATCTTAGCCTTTGTTACCTTTCTGCACCATTGAGGATTTTTGCTTTTGCTGACTGTTTGTCTGAAAAATAAATTTATACAGATATAGGCAGGAGCAGAACCAAGCACATCCAGAGGCTTTTATGATGCTGGCATCCCAGAAGCATAGGTGGAACCCGGACAGAGCCATGCCATTCTCTATGGGATGGATGTGGCTTTGAGCTTGAGGTGAAGATGACTTTTAATCCAGTTGATGCAGTTCCAGCTTTGTCCTACTGAGGTTTAATTAGCTTTGTAGAAATGCAAACAGTGAAACTGCAAGCCTGAGATGGTTGCTTGATAAACCTTTGGGATGCTGGGATTCGATAACTGGAATGACCCAGCGACATTACAGCAATTTTCTTTGTTAGAAAAACACAGCCGTAGTATTCTCAGCTTATAATACTGAGTTGCTTTTTAGAATGTCTCTCTAGTTAATACCAAAGTGCAAAGTGATGTTAACCATGATAATCAGATAGCAAATACTGATGGAAATTTGATTGCAAATGAGCGATTTGTGTAGCAAATAAGAATTAGATACCCTAATGTGTTAACCAAATAAGAATCAGGAAACACTTGGGAAATTAATGTGTAAAGTAGACAAAATAAAGCATTCAAGGCATGCTGCTTCCTGGAAGTTTCTTTTGCTTTCTGAGTTGTTAAGCCGTAAGATGAAGGTTATAAGTAAGGGAATAGAGAGCCCACTTCTTTTGCATCAGCTTTGTTCACAGGATACTGTTTTTAATTTTAGAAATAAACTTTGTCTGAATTTCTGGAGTAAACCTGTGGTTCTTGTAACCACCCCAGAGAGGCTTGTGTGTTCAGGCATTAGCTAACATCAACCCTACAGATGCAGTTGTTTTTGCAATGTTTCCGGGTATGTTACCCAGTGTATTTTGTATTTTGAAACATGCTGTTGTGTCTGAACACCTGAGAAATTATTTGCAAAGACAGTTATTTTTGGTTTGAGATTTCATTACCTGAATATTTTCTTTGATAACCATCTTTTCTAACTAACGTTGCCCTGTTTGCACTGTGGCTATTTTCAACCCTCTGAAGTACCTTTCCTCATACCGTTATTTGTACCTTCAAATAACAGAATCCTGTCATCTTGGTAGCCAAGCAAAACCAACGTCCTACTGCTATAAGTGCTGAATAAATGCTTGGAATGAGCCCCTGATGTCCTCGAACAGGCTGCAATTTGGAGGGACCAGGCAGAAAGAAGAATTCCTGCCTTTGTCATATTGAATACAGGATTAATTGTGTGAGCACACAGGCTAACTGCCTCACTGCATGTAAGAAACCTCTGGCAAGAAGAATACTGTGTACAAACCTCCCGAGTCTCAGTCCAGCATTTTATCTAGTCTTCCATTATGCATCTCGTGCTGTCCGTTATCAGGGCTCTTTATTCCTTAGACAGAAGCTGGGAGGAGTTTACTTGACAATAAAGGCGATTTGTGAGTTTTAATTTGTAGTTTCCCATTCTTTTCTTCTTCTCCTTTTCATTAATAGTATATAAAAATTGTTTTAGAGCCTCTTAATGAATCCAATACGTTATATAGTGCTGTAATTACTTTGATGTAAGTGTCTAAAAACATAGTCAATCTGTCTTTTACATGGTTTAAATGCAAGTGAAGCACTTATTTCTCCAGTAAATCTTCTGCTCCTCTAATAGAAACTGATTTTAAAATGGGGAGTGGGTGGAGGAAAAAAAGGTCATTGATATTCTTACAAGCTGTCTGCAAAGTATTATTATAAAAATAATTGCATTTTCAGCTAATCAAAGATGTGTTTAGGAGCACTTGGGCTGCAGGAATTACACATTCAAAACTTAGATGGAGCTTTCAATAGCTGTATACCTGAATCTTTTGAAGAGGTCAGGATATGCTGTTCTGTAGAACAGATTCTTATTGTCTGAGCACGCTTAGACTGAGAGTTGCTTTAGGAGGTAACCTGGTCCTTTCCCCTCCATGCCTCTCTCCTCTCACTGCTAGCACTCTAGGCATTGTGGGAAATTAGGGGTGGATAAACAGTAAAATTAATTTAATCCCATGTGATGTCTGACAGATGTTGAGCAGCAGGTAGACAACCCAAATTTAATACCGAGTGACTATATATCTACTTATTTATTTATTATTTCTTAATGTTCCAGATGGTAAATTTATGTCCTCTCAAAGTTACCAAAAATAATCTAGAGAGTCTTCATGCAGAGGTGTTTCCATTCTGTCTTCGTGGGACCAAAGAGATTATTTCAAAGGAAGACAAATCAGTTCATTGACAAACTCAGAACTGTGACAGGAAAATACCATGGTGATAGGTCTTAAAATTTTGCCTTGCCCATCTACCTCATTGTGTTTTGTGCCCTTGACACTTGCATGCCAATATCACAACAGTACAACAGAGAGGAACTCTGTGTTATTTCCTGGAACCATCTGGTCTTCAGGATCACCCTGTCATGGGATTTTGCTTGACAGTAACTCTGCAGTTACTTGTTCATTAATATTGCTCAGAGATACAAATGTAATGTATGCTCTTCAGAAGTTCACTTCCCTGTTGTTTGCTCGCTGGCTGTTTAACGCGAACAGCAATGATAATCCAAGCTTAGGCAGGCATTACAATGGAAATCCTCTAAATGAAACACAAAGATTAGTGACTTCTCAGCAGATAACTGTATAGCCATTTCCTCTGATTGGTACAGTGACACTTTCTATATAATGGGAAATATACATTGAAGTGCCGTGTTGCCACTTGCTTCCCTCAAGACTAAGCTTTGCTGACAGTTCACTCAGTCTGAAACATAAGTTGTAAGTCTGTTTTAACAAAAAAGTTAATTTTGTCTTTGTCATCATAATCTTTAAAGTAACTTCCCTAAGCAGGCTTCCCAGACTTGTGGTTTGTGTGTTGGAAGGCCTTTGGAGGTGGTGTCATTTGCTGTGCTCCTTGAGCTTTCTTGCTATGCTGAGCAGCAACACTCAGTTTAAAGAGGCTGGAACATCTAATAACTGAATTGGAAAATCCCCTCCACGTTAGAGTGTGAAGCAGATTCTTCCTCAGAGAGAGTGTAATTTATCAGAACTTAAACCTCTACTCCCTTGGCTGTTACCTCCTCCTAGTACAAGAGAATAATATTCACATTTTGTCCTCGTCTTCTTCATGTGATCCTTCCTTCCCCTCTTCATGGATAAGGCAAAAGTCACCTTTGGAATCAAAGAGCTGAAGGCTAAAGGAAATGTCAAGATGAGAGACTTCCTCTGCAGTGTCTCTAGCGTGCTACCTTGGCACGCTGTGTGTTGCTGGCACATCTGGAGGCATGTGAATGGAAAGGGACATACACAGGATCTTCTCCGGTGAATGTTCAGCCCACGAGCACATGCCCTGACTGCACCACTGCCCTGTTCTGCTCCACTCTTCATGTGGTTGCTCAATGGATCTGCTGATCCACTGGCATGTGAAGCCATAGAACCCAGGAAAGGAAATAAAAACAAGTAGAAATGTAAGTGGTCTTGGGGGACATTGCTTCTGAGTCACCTCTTCAATGTATAAGATCCTCCAGGTCTGATTGTTGGGGTTTTTAAATAATTGGTTTGTTTGTTTTTATCATACAGTTCCTTCCATTGCAGAAGAATAACATCAGATCTCAAAGAGCTGCTTCATGCAACTAAGCTTAAGAAATTATCTGCACGAGGGTAGATGGTTACTGGTTTTGAAGACACATTTGAACAAAGTGGGTGGCAGAAAATCAGAAGGTTGTCTGTCCCAGCTTTAATCTCCCAACTCATTTCCCATGATACAAAGGATTTTATAATGAACATTCATAAGTCACCTTGTTCACATTTCACTTGTACGTGCTTATAAAAATACAGGCTACATTTATTAATAATTAATTATCAATGACTTTGTTATATAGAGCTAGTTGAAATTTACTAGCAGTTCAAAAACATATCTTGTAGATAATTGTTTAATAACTATTTTCTTTAGCAAAGCTTAGCTAGAAATGAATTTCAAGTGCCTTTATTTGGTGGGGCAGAGATGGAAAGGCATAATGTTCTCTTTGAATGTTCTGGTCTCAAGATAGCTTTTTCAACAGTAGGGAATAATAAAGAGTAAAAAATCTTAAGTGTTATAAACCTGGTTTTTTTCTTACTGTATGAACTGACCCACAGAGGCTTTATAAGGTTATAGTAGGAATGATGAATGATCTTGCTTTCCATTTCTATATATATTTTATTTTTATAAAAAGAGATGATTTTCCTTTGTTATGAGTTGACCAATGTTTTGAGCTTGCAAGGCTGTTTCTCTTAAGTGGCAACACTGATGACATTGTCAGCCAAATAGCCTTTAGATACTTCTTTTTTTTTATTCACCTGAATACAGTGCGTCTGGATAAACAGCTGTAGGCAATATCTTTGTGCAGAAATCCCCACCTGTGTGTCTCTGAGCTCTGTGCCAGAGGAAGCATCCTCCCTTCTTGCTGTCATGTTCTTCGTAGCTCTTTCTCTGTCATCCAACCTGTTGCTGTCTCCAATACGTTACCTGAACTACATATTTCAGTCCACCCACGTAACCAACCTTTCGTGGCTTGAGTGATGATATCTACTTTGTAGGTTTTTCTACTGAACACAGGCTTTATGAGCCTGAAAGCAAGACCATGCTCAATTCTTTGATGAATTAGTAGGATCTTTAATTCTTCAGCTCTTATTACTGGATAAAACACAGTAATTGTGTATAGCACCTTCCACCATAACAAATTTTCTTATGTATTGGCTATCTTACTTGTGTAAGGCAGGGTTACAGACCTGAGAAAATTATTCTGATCACTGAATGTGAAAAAGTTGGCTTGAAGGATGTTAACAGGGTACCACAAATGTTTACAGGACAGTTCTTGGATCTTTAATAATTTCTGATGAGGAAAGGGACCAAATGAATAAATGAAACAATAGCAATTTTGATGATGTTATCTAAGACTTGAACCTCTTTGATCAAAGACTGATGTTAAATGTGATGGGGCATGACTGTGTTTGATTTAGGACTGGTTTCGCATGGCAATAGAACATCTGTATTGATGCCTTCTGTAAGGTCTTGGTAGTGCTGCTGTTTCTTTTTTCTTATATATCTCAGTTACTGCACCTTCAAGGTTTGCTGATCTGATGTAAAGTTTCAGAGTGAAGCTGTTCACAGTTCTTACAGAAAGTAATGCTTTTTGGAGAGGGTGGGGGAGAAGAGGAGGGAAAAGCACAGCAGCTCTTATGATAAACACAACAATTTCAGATTCAAGAGGAGCTTGCTTTGACCTGCATGTTCTTAGTGTAGTTTAAGAGCCTTGGAAATAAGAGAAGATGCCTTTTCTGAAAGCTGAGCACCTGAGTTACTTTAAATGCCTTGAGTTTTGACATTCTCAAGTAGAAGTTCACTGCGATCCTTTTCTTGAGTCTCAGTCAGAGGAACATCAGAGCAAACCATTTATTCTTCTCTATTATCCAGTAAAAAAAGAATCTGTGTCATTTTATGAGTGGAAGAGATATTTTAGCTTTAAACTATCTGCCCCTTGTATCCCCCTCCCTGTATATGAATCAATAAGTAATTTGAAAACTAAACCACTAGATCTGGTTGAATGGTTTGTATACAACAGCTGTGACAAAAGACAGAGAGAGAATGGCTTGGAAACAGTCAGCTCAGAAATTCCTGAACAGCAGTTGCACCTAATTAATTTGGTTGGGTCTGTATTTGATATAGGTTAGCATTAGAACTGATCCTGGAGAGTTTTTCACCTTTTGTAGCCTGCATTTAACCTTATATTCATTATTAGGTTGCAAAAAGACAGGCTGATGTGCAGAGACTGAGCAGCGGGAGGAAAGAGGAGCTCCCTTCCACAGGCAGTTTCATCCATTACCTGCTCCCCAACGCATGTTGCATTTGTTACCGGCCACCTCTAGGTCATAAGCCACCTAAAAGGGGCAGAGATGTGGATTAGTTCTGGGACTGCAGCTGTAACACTTTGGTGTTGCAAATCACAAACCTTCCAGATGATGGAGGAGCTTCTATCATAAAGTGGCTTAAAGATCATGAGTTTTAAAATGTGACAATGGATTCAAATTCCCTTTTAATTTGTCTCTGCCTAGTAGAAAGCGGATGAGCCTTCTGCTGATACTGTTTCTTTTCAAGTTTGGGTTTTTTTTTTCTACAGTTCAAGCAAGTTCAAAACATTTCAGTGGATTTTTTTATTTTTAAAAGAGAACAAGGTTAATGTCTTTAATCACATAACTCAAGAGGAAAAAAGCAACAGACCAACAGAAAACAGAAGACCTCTATTTCACAGAGGTAATAGAAGAGTTGGCTAGATTGTGGCAACTTTAGTTCATGCCAGCCTGGCTCAGTCATAGAATTCAAACTTTTTTACAAATAACAAGGTAGGAAAGTACATTGCAAAAACTTTGGGAACACAGAGGAAGGGGAAAAAAAAAATAAATTAAGCAGAAGGGATTGCAGTGATATTTCTGTGTTTAACCTGACAACTTTTCAGGATGTTGCTGCAGTCTTCTGTACTAAAATTTATTTGAATTAGCATAATCTCATTTTATCCATGAGTTTACTATTCTTGTTACTGTCTGTCAGCCTGTCAGTCATTAGTTCTGCTCAAGATGATCTCTGAGTTTGGGACACCTGATGCTGAGTGGTGCTGCATTATGCTTCTCTTCCTTGTTATTTTGGTCTGTCTGTGCCTTATGAAAAAAGAACATGGGAATGTATGCTCACAGAAAGTAGCTACCATCCCTGCATGACCCTGGAGCTCTTCCAGTATGGAGTGGTGGTTAACCTTGCTTCAAAGGCAGGGTGTAGAAGTTCATGTTTGTAGCAGTGTGGATCATCTTGAGAGGTTTTAGGTAAAAAGCTGCATAGAGGAAACTGCATCACATTTTTATCTTTTGTATTGGTCCTACAAAATCCTATAACTGCAACCTATAATCTGGAGTGGAGCCTGTTAGGAATTCATTTGTAAATTAAGTACTTACTGAGAGATACCTCACATGCACACCACACTTTTAACCTGTGGCAGCAGTGAGTACCATTTTTTCCCCTAAGCTTCTCCTCCCTGGGAGGTTTGTAGCTAATTTTTTTTTCTTTTTTTTTTTCTTTCCTTTTTTTAATAAAGACACAACCTGAGCTGCATTAAAATGTTGTCCAGAAGACACTGGATATATGTGTATGGTGCAGGGTGCAGGCTGCTTCCTAGTCTCTCTGCTCTTTGCTAGGAAACCATACGATATCTTGCAGCATTTAACACTGGAGCTTTATCTGAGCTTTGATCTAGGAGGTGATAGTACACAGAAGCATATGGCTAAAGAGGTAAGAAGTAAATGCCCTGCCTTTAGTTTGTTGAGCTTGGAAGTGAGTATAAAAGACGAGGTCATAGTTCTCATTATGCATGAAGCCCAGCCTGAATTTATGCAATAGGAAAGCACTATCAGAGTCTGGAGATGAACATGTTAGTCTGCAAGATCACTTCTTTCTCATTTTTTTTTTTCTTCCTTCCTGTGGGCTTCCCTGCTCTCCTCCTTTCACAGAGGAACGTGTTCAGCTCTGACATTGACTGCCTAGGGGAAAAAAAAAGTAGAGGTGACAGAGCTGCTTGTTATAACAGCAGTAAACACAGGCATAATTTCAATATGCCCATCCCAAGTCAAATCCTGTCTTTTGACTGCAGTGGTCACTGCAGCACAAAGAAGGACTGTATTTGTCTAGAATGAATGGAATTGACAGGTGATGGAAATTTATTCAGTGATATTTGCCATTTGCAACTTGTAGGACTGTGTGGGACCATGGAATTGTTGTATTCTCTGGAGAAGGCAGTAGATGCATCTTGTCGGTGTGATGGATTCAAGGGACAAGGATAATTCAGAGACACTTCAGTTTTCTCTGCTGTAAGGGATTTTAAAGAGGCTAGCTGAAATATAGACATAATTTTTGATCTGCATTATTCTGGAGAGGGAGTAGAAAGGCATGTTTGATCTGATATTCTTTACTGTGGGAAATACAGGGATTGTAATATCAAAATGAAAAAAGGGTGGATTTAGGTGTGGTAAAAATTATGCAGGTAGGCTGCTGTTGCTGCTTCTGTTGGTCTCATTCCCATTTCATTTTCAAAAGACTCACAGTCTCTGTGTTTAGTTTTGCCTCTTCTGTAAACTTCAACACGCCATTTGTTTTGGGGTCTAAACCCATAGACATTTGTAGAATGATCATGCATGTAGAATTTTCCTTCTCACAGTTCAAATATAACAACTCACAGGATCCTTTCCCAAAAGATAACACACAGCTGGGACACATCAGGATCCATTTAAAATAAACATGGGGTGAAACTCCTCTGCATTGAAGAGAATGAAAATAAATCATGTAATGATAGATTTCAGGTGTTATTAGATTTTCCACAGGCTGCATTTGATTCTGATTTTGTTTTGTTTTTCCCCAATCAGTACTGTTCTGTGAATCCAGGAAGCACTTATGAGACAGACTTTCTGCAGCTAGAGATCACCTTCTGTTAAGTGTACAGGTGGCCACTCTTTGCTAACAGGGATGGTAATAAACAATTTTACTTCTCCCCAGGGAGTTTAATTTCTCTATTTATTTGTTTTGTGAGGAACTTGTGTTTCAGCAGCTTCATTATAAATCCAGGCCTATTTGAACAATCCATGCTGATTAAATAAAATACTGGGAAGTGTGTTGGCGTAACTGGCATATATTAGTTGTGAGGCTGCTTTGGTTTTAGGAATCTGGATAAGTTTTGTTTGAGGTGATCTGTTGTTCCGGTGTTGAAATCTTTACGCCTGTGAAACTGGAGTCAGAAAATATTAAATCTGTGCACAGACTAATGAAGTTGAAGAATTATGGCCAAGGTTAAAACCAGTTCAGAAATGAACCTCTGCCCCCCTTAAAAAGTCTCTTTTCAGAGCAGCTGCAGAAATGTGAAAATTCTTTGTTACCTCCTATGTTGGATTTTGCTCCCACCTGCCACCATCAAGTGGTACATGGGTTTTGTGTTGTGTTGTGTTTTGTTTTTTGAGAGAGATCACTTCACGATTTCCTTAACCACACACATCCTCCATTAAGAAAATTTAGTGTCTGACATACATTCTATAATCCCTTTCGCTTTGCATATCCACCTGCATTCACTGTTTTGTTGAATTCAGCACAACCATGACTGGAAAATAGTTGTCTTGGGTAAAGAGTAATAATGCTTCCCTCAACTCATCACTTGGCTAGCTCTTTTCACCCACAGCCTTCAAAGCCACAGAAGTATGTCACTGGTAGGACTTTTGAAATCCAAACTGTTCTTCTCAGTAGACTCTTTGAGAATGACTTGGCAACCATCAGTTTCCAGAGCTAACTGAAACTAACATTTCAAGGGTTTCTGTGATTACTGCTGGGGCAATGAAGGATAGACTTGGTCTCCACAGACTCTTGCTTGAAGATGTCAAGCTTGAGGATGAATGTTACCATTTTGCTTCCTGATGTTCAATCCTGTCTCTGCAAGAGAATGGAGTTACGCTCCAGTAAGCATACCCTGAGAGCCTCTGAGACTTGTTTGCAACCTTGCAGCCTGACAAAACAAATTTGGTTGGTGAGGAATCTACAGGCATTTCTCTAGCATAACTTATTTTAAAAAGCACTTCTCTCTCCTTACTGCCCTTAACTCTTAACACATGTAGGCAGCCCACCTTCATTTAGATCAAAATCACGGTCTGTAACTGAGGCTGTTTTTTCTTTTCCTTGCTTTCCTTTTGTTCTTTGGGTTTTTTTCTTCTTTCTTCCTTCCCCAGAGTTACTAGCTGGCAGCCTGTCTCTGCTCCCTTATGCTCTGGGTTGAAGTTCAAGAGTGCCCTAGAGCTACTTAACTGAATTAATGACATCCAATATGACCTGTTAGTTTGAGGGCGAGAGAGGAAATTTTACAAGATGATGTACACCAAGCAAGCTCAGTTCTTTTGTAAGTGCCCCATTATTATCTTAAAGCCAGGATGTTATCGTCATTTAATTAAAAAAAGAAAAAATATCCAATTACTGTACCATAAAGATTATTCCTTCTTTATATCCCCGTTACTGGGAAATGCTCAAGAACTTCCCTGAAGTTGACCTTGGAGATTCATAATGTGGAACTTCTCATGACTCAAGGGAGAAGATGTAAGCAGTGAGCCAAGGAGGGAAATGGTTCTGTCCCATTTTAATGTGGTGTTCTTCTCTGTTTGAGGTGATGATGTTGTACATTTTCAGTATGACAGATTGTGGACAGGAGAGGTGTACCAGGTGTCAAACTGAAGTTGTTCAGAAATGACATACCTTTTAAAATGTAAGAAAAAAATCAGTAGAAAGAGAGAGAAGGATAACTGGGAGCTTTACAATACCTAACATTTAATGCAATGGCAGTGAATGATTAGAAAGCCAAGATTTCAAAAGGAACCAAGGTCCTGGCTTTAAAAGAAATATAAATTTGTCATGGGAATGCTGATCTGGAGTCTTTGCATAAACATGAGTGACAGTATGATGGTCTTGCTCAGATAATATCGCTGGCAAGCTATTCTACCTCTGCTGATAACAGAGCATTGTAACACCTACATCTGCCTGCTTTCTTAAAGAAATTGACATATGAGTCACCCCGTGCCAACATTGGAGGAAAGGCTTATCACATTACTAGATTTGGGAGACTGGGGACAGAAAGCCGTTGTTTTTCGTTAGTCACCTTTCCACCCCAAAAGAGAAGGAGTTTTAAGAGTCTTCAAAGTTTAGGACTCCTTTTTTAATTATTTATTTATTCTTATTTTAATTAAGGCTCCTTAAATTGGACTTCCACGTTGGGAGCTGCAAAACCAGTGGTGAAACTAGTTGGTAGAAGATATTACCCCAAACTCTTCTCAGATCATACAGTTTATGTGATGCCAATTTCAAGATGCAGGGCTTTCATAGACTTTTAAGTTTTCTCCTGATCAGTATGTAAACGTCCACAAATGTAAGAAGTTTATTTCAAAAAGACTGCTTCTATTTGTTGAAAGGATTTAAATAGCCTCATCATAGAAAAATACCAACATATCAGCAATGAAAATAAAAAGAAAATATCTCTGAATAGTATCTTTTAGCACCACCTAAATTCTGTCCCAACAATATTCTCCATCCTATCCCATCTATCACGGAGAAATGTCTTTGTCTGCGGAAGAATGGGTAACGCTCCCCTGTGATTTGAGATTTATCACACAGTGCCTTTGCAACCTGAAAAATTAATTCTTCAAGGCTTCTTGTCACAGTGAGTTATAAATATTCTGCATGTGTTTCGTGAAGATGAAGATCATCATGAGGATGTTTGTCTGTAGCACCTTTGCGTATGGCACAATGTGCAGCATTCACTCAATGTTGCATTTAGTTGCATGTGATCCTTGGTTCCACAGTGCAAAAATTGCTACAGACCAGAAGCAATAGATGGTTTCACTGACTTCCACAGTCATTTACAAAGAAAATATTGACCTAAATTGTATGAAAGCCCTAATCCTGAGAAGCAGTTAGGATGTGAGAGGTCTTCAAACCCCAGCACTGTGAGGATAGCAAACTGAAATATGCTGGTGGTAGCAGAAGTCATTCTTTTCAGCCTTTCTTGTCTTACTGCATAATTTATACTTGAGCTGTGCTACACTCAGTTACCAATGCTGGAGTGCTCTTTTTTCCTTGCACAGTGGTTCTGCTGCCTGACTGTTGCTAAACAGTACCGACCCTAGCTAAATAAAAAAGACTATTCAGTGTACGTGTTTGTGTGTATGACCGTTTGCAGAGCTATTAATGAGCCAGTTATTTCCATGTGAAAAATACTTATAAAAATTCCAGTCAAATCTAAGGATTTTCAGCTTCTTAAGACTTAAGTATTCCTTGATTGAGTCCTTTTAATAATAGCATCAAAACATTAATCACAGAATGTACAGAATTTCAAATAAAGAACTGAGACTATTCAGCCTAAGCTGATAGCACCAAGCAGCTGTCAAATGGCCAGGTTGTACCAAGACAGAAATCATATAAGTCACAAATTGACTGTGTCCTTGAAACTTTTTTTGGATGGTGGTGTAGGCTTTGAGCCTGACGCAGCAGGCTCAGTTTTATCCTCCACCACATCCTGTGAGACCTTTCTGGAAAGCCACCTGCAATTTATCAGTGGTTTGGATCTAAATCTTTAGAAATGTTAAAACTGATAAGTTATATTTTTCCATTTGGGAGAACATCGGTCAAATCTACTTCTATCAGATGTCTATAAAACAAAAGAAACATAAAAACATACTCTGAGTTTAGGCAGGTAGGTGGCACTTTTACCCCATCCAGCAGAGAAGAACCAGAATTTGCAGTTGCGGAGGAGACCTTTTGTGAATTGCTGACTTTTTCTACACGGTCAAGTGACACAAACTCCATTGATCAAAGGCAGTTTCTTCTGTTTGGAAATGCTCTTTCATGTCCTGAGGAGGATGAGCTGATGGCAAAACACAGGGGTGGAGGAGGTAGTAGGGTGATCCATATTAGAATCAAGCAAATCCAAAGTCATTGATTTTATTTTTTTTTTCACTCTAGTTGTGTGTGTGTGAGTGATTGCTAACAAATAATAGTAAATTATTGAGGTTTTAGTAGGTCATAGTTTTCTACCAGGCCTTGCAGTTAATCAGTGTTCTACAAGAATTATCATGTTAACAAATCTTTATTATTTTCAGAGACAAAGCTTTGCTTTGGTACACCAGGAGGTTTATGTTATCTGCTCAATGTGCATGGGGAAATAACACGGTTAAAGAGCAGGCACACAATTGAACATAGTATCTCACATAACAGATGCAAATTTATTCTTTCCTTCTGTAATATCTAAGTTTCCTGTATCCCTTTGTTTTAGTTATTTCAAAAAGATATTGAAGTAGTTCTGCTGATCTATCTTTTCATCTGCCTATCTACATTTTCTGACTCTCATCACAGTAATATTTGATTATAGGATCTGACTCAAAGCTCCCTGATATTAAAAGAGATCTTTCCTTGGGCTCACAGGTTCCTAAATGGTTCCTAGAGCCATCTGCAGGGACTGCAAAGCCCCAGTTCCTGTAAATAGAGCAATGCCAGGGAACTGGGCTCACCCAGAGGCCCACCGAAGCTCAAGGTCAGTCAGGTTGTCAGATTCAAGCATGAGAAAGATGTTAAAAACCACCAAGCTCAGCTGCTCTCAGGTGAGCTCACTGTTTGTGTGATGCTGTTGAGGTTTCCATAGTTGCTATTTTCCTATCCTGAGTGGATAAAACAGGAATTAAAACAAAATCATGGGTTTCTTTTAGCAATTTTATTTTATAAATAAGAAACCTCACACTGTATATCCAAACAAGCTCCACTGAGCTGCATCTGCCCTCCCTTCTCTTTTTTTTAATAGTATAAAATAAAATATAGTGATGAAAATTAAATTCAACAGAATGCTCTTTTGTTAGAGTAATCAAATTACTTAATGTCAAAAGTGCCGAAGCAGGACACCTTGAGACTGTCAGACTATCCTCCCTGGCATGCACAAACATGCATGCACATACTTATCCAAAATGCAGTTCTGGAAAAATCTAGCTGATTTTGCAAAGAGGATGATTCCTTTAAGGAAAGTGGGGGGCTTTGCAGATTTTTTTTCTCCTTTTCTGATTAGTTCTACTCAGTCTGAGCAGGTAAAACTTGTCTTCCTTTTCTCTTGAGTAGCTGAAGTTGTGCCATGAGATCAGGCCCAAGGTTTGTGAAGAGCTTAAACTCATCAGTTTTAGACCTCAGCATGGATCTGTGTGTCGTTTTCTTAGAGGGAGTTCTGAGGGAGCTCATGAGAGATGTAGGCAAAAGGCATCAGTGTTTCACTTGCTGGCACACATGAAAGGCCTGACTTTGGTGGTTCATCTCATTGCCTGGTTACTAAGGGACATTCATGCTTATCCTCTGGGGCTCTTCATCAGAATGAACAGTCTCCTGTGAATCCCTCCACCTTCCATCTATCAGTGCAGCAAACAGTCACTACATATAAATTTTCCTGAGGAAGCCTCCAATGTGCATACTCTCCTCAGGTCCACAGTGAGAGATTTATTTCTTTATGTAGGGAGTAATGATGTGCATTTTCCACAGCCATTCATATCTAGTCTGCTGTAGTCTGTAACATCTTTTCTGATGCATCTATCTGATGTGCCGTGGCTTTCTTGCCAGCTCCGTGGGATGGGAGTGACGATAGAAGCGTGACTAATGGGTGTTCCATTTCACAGCTTTTTGGTCTCAATTGCCTAATCAGAATGACCATCTTTTCTTCCTTTTTAAAATCCTTAGATTTTAAAATCTTTAGATTTCCCTGGACTTCAGCAATTTTATGACTGAGGCACTATGTATTTAATGTGGGCTGTGAAGTACTTAATGCAGAGGAGTGGCAGTGTGTTTCACGGGAAGGTTATGGTGTCATCTCTGTGGCTGCTCCTTTTGCTCTCTCTTTGTGTCTTGTGATAATTTATAATGCATACGGAAAAGCTCGGGGAGCAATTATGCTGCTCCATTAAAGTAAATAGCATAGATTGTGTTTGTGTATCTTATTTAAATCTTTGAATTGTAAAATAAAGAGCTTAATGGTTACAGTGTAGTTGGAATGTAAATCTCAACTAATAAGACACTCCCTAATGTCTGATTTTTAAAGTGAATTACACCTGGATATGAATAAAGTAAGATGGACTTTAACCTGACTTGATGTTGTAGAAATCAGGTTTTGATGGTAATCCAAATCACATGGGTTATTTTTGCTTCTGTTCTTGAATGTACTTTGAGGGCAGCTGAATGAATTTTCTTTTCCTCTGATCAGAATATTCACATTAAACAAACCAGCCTCCTGAACTCCAGAATTCTGGATCTGCTTCCAAAAGAATTGATTTTGTTTCCAAACCAATGCACTCAGACTGACTGTGAAATCAAAAGATCATTTTATTCTCCCAGATCTAATTTGTGCTGCTGGTTGTTATTACTAAGGTATCTTATCACTAATCTTTCTAAACTGGGGCTGATAGAGTTGGCAGCTGTTACAAATGTCAAGAGCCTCCATACATACATGTAGAATAAGGAGTCCTGAAAGAAATCTTAGAAGGAAGCTCTGACTTTGCCTCATTCACTTTCACTTCCCCTTAGAAAAGTTTTTAAGTACATACTTCCCTGTAAATCAAGGGGGCCGTAAGCACTTTTTTGGTTAAGGATGGATTTAGAAACAAACAGATGCTTTCTTTATAGTATGGCATTTTGGGGGTTCAAGAAATCCATTAGAGGTTCTTTCAGAGGCATTTTCATCTACAATTAAGATTACATCCATGTCCCCTAGTGATGAAATAAATATGACTTAATTCACAAACGCTTGGGCTATGGAGCATGTTAAATAAAAGATGCTGTGAACTGCCAAATATTTTGGGTTAACACTTTCAAAATTTACAAAAGGTCAGAATAAATACAAAAATTCTACCAGGAATACTAAGTTGTTCACCACTTCTGCTTGTCTCCAGGAGGAGCTGATGCAGGTAGGAGATACCAGAAGGCTGGCCTTTTAAAGACCTGAAGTGACTGGCCGAGAGTAATAAAGGTTAGATATTAAAAGATTAGCCAAACTCCATGAGAGCTGTGCTGAGTCCTGAAGTGTTGCCCGTTTAGGCAAGGATTCTGTCTCCTGATTCTACCCCCTCCCCACCTCTTCTGAGGGAAAACTTCTCCTCCAGTAAGCCTTCTGAGGGTCTGGTGAGAGAAGGAATGGGACAGGTCCCTCCATGGACATGTTTTCCTGCAGTGCCATGGTGGCCACCAACCTGGGTGTCCTTTCTGCAGAGAAGGAAGTAACACCAAACAAGAACTCAAGGGAACTTTTACTTTACATGTGTGGGACGTGTTGTATCACCAGGCAGCTGGAGTTGGTGGTCTTCGAGCACTGAGCAATAGCAAGGGAAAAGTGTCTTCTGTGCTTTAGCTCTGAAGGACTCGACAGGCTGGTGCACTGACAAAGGGGTGAAGCACAGAGACATAATTAATCCCACCAGTGCTTAAAACATTACCTTGAGAGGAGATTAGAAAAGTTTGAGGCTATGCTTTCCTCGTCATGTTAAAAATCTCTGCATTCTCACGTAACAGCATTTTCTCTATTCACCTGCATCGCTTCTCTTCTGCTTGGGTGCTGGGGTATTTGAAAGTTAATGGGATGTTGGGTCTGAAAGAGAGGAAGGGGAGGAAAAAGAAGAAAGGAAATAGGGCAAAAAATTCCAGGGACAGATTTTGAAATCCAAATCCTGTTCTCAGACTGATTTTTCTCTTTGTTTGCTCAGCTGCTTTTCACAGCCGCCTTACTGGCACAGACAAATCTGAACAGCTTGCAGAGCAAAATGACAGGAAGATGGAAGGATAATGTGTGTTTAAATATCAGTGACCAGCCTCTTTCTTGGCACTCTCAGCATGGGGAAAGCTTGTTATATACTGCCTCCTTTAATCATTTCAGACAGGGCTTTTCCTCATGCCTATCTATCAAGAAGAGAGAGGATCTTCCTCCAATTGTTAGTTGGGTGATGGACAGGTGAATTATTAATATTGTTTGCCACTGACTCTCCTTATTTGTTAAGTTCCCAGCTGATGTGATCCGCCCCGCCCCCCCCCCCTTTAAGTTTGCTGAAGACTTGACCCACTCAAACACATGCAAACTGCACGTGATCACCAAATGGGTTTGAATTGGAGAGGTTTTGAGAAAGCAGAGAAAAAAAGGAACAACTTTGGTAGCTGGATCCCAGTGAAACAGAGCAGAGAGAAGCTGGAGGAAGGCTGATAATATGCAGCCTCCAGTTAATGAACTCACTGCCAAGAAATTCAGTGTCTACTGTCTCCCCGGGATGCTGACGTATGTCAAAATAAAAATCATACACCTTCAGTAAAACCAGACATTTCTTACAGCTAGCATCTGAGATGATTAAAATTTAAGCCCATCAAGTAGTGAGACAAAGAGAAGAATGGCTTTATCCTTAATTGGACGTTGTGTTTATCACTTGCTTCCTGATGAAGGAGGTTGTTTATTTCCTTGGGCAGATTTTGCAGTGTGTATGCATGTGTGTTGGTGGGGGATATACAAGCTGACTTGTGCAAACATATAGAGACAAAAAAAACCCTTTTGAAAAGTTGGAGTGCTTGACTGTAAATCAGGAAGCACAGGCTGAAGGTTGCACAAACAAGTATAATTTCGCTCCTTCCAGACCAACGTGAAGGTAGATTTTGTTTGTTTGTTTTCCTATTATTTTTCTTATCGGAGCCAGCTAAAATTATCAAGTGCATATTTCCATGTCACATTTCTGGAGTAAGAGACAGTTACCTCCGTTTTACTGAGAAGAAATTGAGGCATGGGGAAATGGTTCGCAATTTCGTGTCTAAAATAAATGAAGCTACCAATTTGGAGTGCTCATGTGCTGAGAGCTGGGTTAGTGCGCTTCCCTGTACTTTGCATCTGAGGCGCCCTCCATCTATTCCACAGGAATCTCCAGCTCCACTGGGCAGGAAATGGGTGACTGTGCAAAAATCAAAATGCCTTTTCCCAAAGTTTGGGTTACCATATTTTCCTACCATACTGGTTGTGGAGTTGCTGTATTTTATTTTTTAATTTTAAAGAGTGAGTGGTTGTGTGTTTGTGCGTATGTCTGTGAAGGGGGAAGGTTTTTTTAATATTCTTTTTTAAATCAAATTAATCAATTTTCCTGACTTTTTCCCCAGAAGAATCATTTTGAGGTAGATGCCAAACTAACTTTCAGGCTAATGCAGTAAAGCAGCCAAACAGAGGTTGTCTTACCTCTGCCTACAGTAGAGCAAATATTTTAGATGAAAGCATCAGCCAACTTTAACAGTTATCTCTATTTAGAAAACCACTTAAGAAGCCTGATGTTAAGCAAATGCTTGTGTAACTTGCCGAATGGGGCACTGTATGCTGTAAAAAGCATGTGGAACAGGGATGTGAAGTGGGTAATAACAATAATGAACATTTACATAGTCTTCTGCACTTTCAAAGACATGTAGGAGCTGTAAGTATAGAACATCAGGGACAGGAGGAGATATGAAAATGTAAGGTTGTAAATTTAAGCTTCCCTTTTTGCCTAGCTAAATCCTACCTTCAGTTACAAAACTTCCAACCTCAGTAAATGTAATCAAGCTCAATTTATTAGCTAGGCTGGAAGAATAATTCAGCCCAGGGTTTAGTAACATTGGCAAAGAGCTGTTTCAAGAATTAAGCATCCTCTCTCTTATTATTAGTTATTTCCATTTTCTTATTAACTTATTGCAGAAAAAATTGCTTTACCATGATGGTGTTCTGAGCTGTAGCATAGATCGATCAACTCAAGTCAACCGAAGACAGTATTCCTGGCCCTAGAGAATGGTTTACACAAATCCACAGAGGAAAAAAATCTGGAAGCAAATGGAGGAGAATAAAAAACAACTGAGATTTTTAAGGATATAGACACATAAATTAGCTCTCCTCTGGACAAGTGACTGTATGCACCAAACCTTAGAATCAGTATTTAATTAACCTCTTTAAGAAAAAAAACATTAAGCTCACTGGTGTGTGACGAACAGGCACAGGAAAGGATGTTTGGCAGGATGCCAAGCACCATCAGGGAAGCTTTAGGAAGACACGGTTGAAAATAAAGGGAGAAGTTTGCTTTGGGAAAGTAGCTCATTCACGGGTCCTGTTTCACGGGTATCGTAAACAGTAGTGTGGGAGCAGTTTGACTGAGCTGAGCCCTGGGAGGTTCATAAATTGCTTCTCAGTCTACCTGGATGCTGTGACGGACTCGCCTCATGGAAATTAAATGAGTCGGCTCTTGACATCTGCTGTTGGCCACAGCTGGAGGTAGGATAGGGGGTGGGTGGACCAGTCAAGTTTATGTAAAAGCAAGAGCAATGAGAACTTGAAACAGAAGGACCAATTCGCATGACTCATGTTAGGAGAGACAGAGCTGCTCCTTGAGCTGCTATCAAGCTTACCGCTCTCCCTGATGGTTAAACTTCATTTAGGAAAACAGGAAGGATCTTTTAAATCATAGTTTAAATTCTTTGTACGGCTTTCTGGAGCAGCTTTTGCCTCTTTTGTTCTGTATGAATCTGGTTTCCTAACCCAAATCCCCAAACTATGTGCTTGAAGTTCAGCAATACCAACATGAGATACTATTTGCCTTTGAGGCATTGAAGTTTCAGTTGCACAGTGGTTTTGCGGTGTAGCGAAACAGACAGTCAGATTGCTGCTGACATCCCACCTGTCTGCCCAGCATCCTTGAGGGCAATGAGGCTTTCTGAAGTGGGCCCTCACTCCTGGTTGAAGGACACTATGGGAGACAAAGGGCTACATGGGTTCATGCCCAGAGAAGTTGTGGCTGCTCCATCCCTGGAGGGGTTCAAGGCCAGGTTGGATGGGGCTTGGAGCAACCTGGTCTGGTGGGAGGTGTCCCTGCCCAGGGCAGGGGGGTTGGAACTTGGTGACTCTGAGGTCCCTTCCAACTCTAACCATTCCATGATTCTATGCTGTGCTGGGCAAGTTCATGGAAAATAAATTTAAATTGTTATATGTAGAAACTATGTCCAGCTCAAGAAAACTCTAGCCCCTCGATGGTTAGGGAGTGGACATTATTTTGGGAAAGCAGTCTGTATACTTACCTTTCTCTTTTGCTCTTCTCAAGCTTTCTTGGCCAGTGTCAGAGACAGGAAAGCAGTCTGCACAGACCCTTGCTGTGATTCATGAGGGCTGCTCTTTCCTCTTCTAGCCTTAGGGTATATCCCAAAATACTGAATTGAATTTATCAAACAAAATTGATTTTGTCTTGTAAAGAATGGGCTGTGTCTGGTCTGAACATTAGTGGGAAATGTTACTCTGGAAAGTGAAAGGTCTTTCGGTAAAGACATCAGGTTCAGCGAGAGTGTGAGCTAAATTCTGCTAAAGTCCCATCTCGGGGAGAAATTCCCACTTCTGGATGTGTCCTGGGAAAATAAGAAGGTGAACAATTGCATAGGAAAGGAGAGATCTGCTACAGAACAGAGCCACAGCTCTCCAGCTTTGCTGTGAGTGAAACCATGTAGTTCACAACCCAGCAGGATGGAGAGTAACACCATGGACTCTTTGTCCCCTGAACAGGCTACTCGTACAGCCTCTGCGATGGTTTAGGTGAAACCCCCACCAAGTGCCTTTGACACATGGGCGATGCAGTTGTCCCTGTTGAGCAGAGCCCCTTTTTGCTCTGATTTGATCTTTTGGCAGCTTGGAAGGAAATTTTCTAAAGAAGGTATACTAATTAATCAGACTAACCCTAAGACGTCTAATGAGTATTGTTGTATTTAACCACCAGTGAATCTGGCAAATACTAAATAGCACTTGAGTTCTGGTTTGTTTTTTTTTTTTTTTTTGTTTAATGAATGTTAAAAAGCAAAAATAAGAGGAATTGATTATGTCAGGTTAAAGACATTTAATTAAAAATGGAGGGAAGGGTTAGCTGTAATTCAGAAGAGGAACCAGATAGGAGACTATTGTGTAAACCTGTGAAGTGCTCCAGCTTTTAATTAAAATTACAGTTCTTAAAGATAGCCCTGTGTCAGATGGTTTCTTGTTAATTGCTGTCACTCCTGCAGTGTTGCCAGCAGGATTCTTCAGTGGCTTCCTGTCCTAAATGCAAATCTATGTGTCAGGGAACATCTTTATGTCATGGTACGTGCTGGAGCTGTCATGTGAGGTCCCCATCCCTCACTAAGGGTGATACTGTCATAAGAGTAATGGTACTATAGCTGACTGTATGTCTCCAAAATGTACAAATCCTAAGATGGAACAAAAGAGATGCTGCTAGTTAAGCAAGCTCCGTGTCACTTCGTTTAAGGATGGGCGTTTTAGTTTGCGTTTTTTTGTGATACTGATGCTCATAGAGCTATTGGAAAGCTTTTGGCAATGATCTGGGGATCAAGAGATCTTAAATTTCTCATAGTTGATCTATTAGATCAACCTTATTGATCTTGTTCATTAGATTTGTTGTTGTTAATCAAGAGCTGCCAGCTCTTGTTCATCTCTCTTAGCTTATTTACATTTCTGTATTATCTCCTGTGAACTAATGATCCATACAACCTTATAGCTGTGTTTGACATCTACACATACAACAATTGTGTTGGTAAGACTGACACATCTGCTCTGCCCTGCTGGCACATACGCACAAAATGGGAGATAATAAAGTAAATTCACTGCAGAAACAAATAGTTCATGAACAATTTACGGGGTCTAGAATAGTCAGAGATAATTAAGGTACTTTTCAGAAAGATATTCACAAAGCAATAACAAAGCACAGCCAAGCAAGAAAGAGATGACATCTACTTAGTGCCAAGAAACAGATAAAATTGTAAAATTCAATTGTTAAATTCGCTGTTATGTGTATATATATATATACCCACTTGTATTAATATAGTTATTTTTGTTAAACTACAAACTTATTTAAGCATGTTTAGAAAAAGTTAATTTGGGATTTAGAAAAGAACTATTCAATTTGTTAATATGATTATACTGATTCAAACCGCATCAAGCACAATCTGAATTTTGGCTCATGGTATTTTCCTTTAGAGATGACTGCAGTCTCTCTCGAGTTGTCCTTAGTAATATGGTGGATTCTGACATAAAATTTCCTAAAATTTTTAACTTCAGCTGCCCTCAAACCTAGTTCTATGTCTGCTGTCTCTGTTTTCTTACGCTTTTATGTCCTTGGTGTCCAGTTATCCACGAAGAAAAGAAAGTGGGTTTTTACAGAATTCCATGCTCTTAAAACTGCCGCAGCAAAGAAATTGTTTTGTTGCTAGAGACAAAGAATATGTGAGAAGTATATTCGGTCATTGCACTACCAGACTCTCTTAATTACTTTACTTCTCTGGGAATCAGTCCACACCTGGGAAACTAGGATATTAGGGTTCCCTCCAAGCTTTGTCTTTTGCTATTCTATGCAATAAACTCTTCTAGGTTTTTATTATATATTGATAAGCTATTGTATCCTTTTTCTCATTTCACCACTTCAAAGAAAAAACGAGTGTTTCCTACTGGCTAACAAACATTTATTTAATAAACAGTGCATCAACAACAGCAACAAATCTAATGAACATTACCTGTCAATTGAAGTATGAGAGCATAAACCATAAAAAAGCTTTCAGCTGCAGAAAATTATTTTCAGGTATAATATTTAATGTTTTCAAAGCTTTTTTTTTTTCTTATTATAGAGCAAATTTATTTGAGATAGACCTAGACCTTTGCTGTTTATCATAAAGAAGCCAAAAATCAAAACAAAGGTGTAGAAGCCTCATCTACCTAAATTTAATTTGATTGTCTCTTTCTAGCCAAAAAAAATTATATATATTTATTTAAATAATACATTTTCTAAGGAGCTAAAAATTCACACACTGCTCTGAGATAACTTCATTAGACTCTACTTTGAAATCCCTTGGTCAGATTCTGCTCCCACAGACGTAGCTGTAAACATGCTGTAAATCCACTGAAGTGCCTGTTTATTTAACTCAATCTCAGAAAGCTGGAGCTGACCACCAAATGATTTATTTATGGATACCCCAATCCCATCGTCACTTAAAAGTAGATGTTTGTATTTCATGTTCTTGATTTTCTTGATTTTTAATCATTCATAGGACGTCATCAAATATTGATGCTCCATCTATTAAAAATGCCATAAATAAATAAGCTACTTACACAGGCCTGGCCAGACACAGCATGGTCCAAGATAATCCACTTCTGTAAACCAGAAGCTGTCTTCTGTTTGATGAAGTATTCAGATGAGCCTGGAAGGTTGTGGGCAGACAGGAGATCTCTACTTCCTCAGCTGCTGTACCATAAACATAAGAAGACATTTCTCTTGCTTCTTGTTTAGAATAATCCAATCAATACTTGAAAGGGCATGCAAATAAACATACCTGGTTTTAATCGCAAAAATTAAAAACTACTAATGACCTTTTATTACTGCCTGCGGTCTATATGCCGTGTCTTGACTCACATCTTTTGGGAAAGAGAAAACTGAAAGCAATTAGATAACTAGCGCTACCTAAACACCCAATTTTGATCTATTACTACTTTTTGAAATTGTAAACAGAAAGAAAAATAGCATTAGCTAAATAAAAACACTTTTCTTACACGAAAAGTAGGACTATAAGGGGTCTGACCATGACATAGAGTCCTCTTCCCTCAGTGGTGTGCCCAGGACCCTTCTGACAGAGCCTCTGTGAAGTGGGCATATGGGGACAGGAGATGGGCTCAGCTGAAGGGGTTCAGCAGAGAGAGCAGGCTGATGGCCACATTTCCTAAAGAAGGAGACTCATACAGTCATTTGGTACTTGTAGGTACGTTCATTTTCACATCTCTCTTGACTCTTCTTCTCTCCTGCCCTTCGTTTTTTATTAATGAAGCTGCCGGACAGTTCCAACCATGCTCCACACATCTCAAAGGATCAGATTCTTAGGAGCTTAATGCAAATGGGCAGCCGGGCAAAGAAGAAAGTCTGCAATGTATCTCTGTCTCCTACCCCAAGGTGATCACAAACTGGGTCACCTTTGGAATGGCACATCTGCTGGTACATGGCTTTGTGAAAGAGCAGTGCCACAGGCTTTGAAGTGCCCTCAATTTCCCTCTGCATGGGTGGAACTCAAACAGTGGTGAGAAATTGTGGGCACTGGACTTTTCTCTTTGATGGGTTCTCTGCCTTCAAGAGAAAATAAATTAATAAATCCTTGAAAATCTAGGCAGCTGGCTATGTGGACTCTGTTTGTACCCTTTGATCTATGTACCCACGGCTCTGTGGTGATGGTTACAGCTGCTGACAGGTGATTTGCTGGGGTCTCTGTTCTTTGTTGTTCTTGGTCTTGACGTGAAAATTTCACAGCGGTTAATGAGATCCGTTGGCCACGGCAATCCATCCCTTGTGCATCGGGTGCTAATTAGTGTCAGCCTGTCACAATAGCAAGACGAGTTGCAAAATAAAACCATCAAGTGCACTCTGATTCTGATTTATTACTTATTTTCCTGTCACTGTGGCTGAACAGTAATACCAGAAAAAAGAAAGTCAGTCTGGCCTTTTCTTTGGCTTCATGCGCTATGGTGATGATTTCCCTGTAATTAATGTGGTGCATTATCTAACTCCCTCACCTTGCACAAGGAAGAAAAGTCCTTTTTTCACTCTTTCTTTTCTTCCAAAAGAGGAACTCTCTGAAAGCCTTGAGAAAACATAATCATGCAGAGAGAATAGCCTAAAAGGCAAGCTCCATTCATACTTCTGCACACTTCGGAGTCCTTTTGTTCATCAGTTTAATTAGATTTAGTGTGGAGTCCCTACCCACAGCAGTAAACACAGCATCGACATTTCAGGTCAATGCAACGGAGGTTGAGAGTTAGGTTCTTGGGACCTGACACTTTTACACCTGCGCCCTTCCCCACAGCTCTATCCTTACAGCATGGAATGAACTGTTGCAGTTTTCTAAGGTGGCACAAACTTCTCTGTATTAAAGTTATCTTTAGAAACAAACTATGTGCATGAAATAATTCTAGGGAACGGATCTTTATCATGGTTTTACCTGAAACAAACCTGCTGACAGCTATCTTGTTCTTTCAGACTCAAGATACCAAGGCTGAGATCAACGTCACTTGGTCTATGCATTACTGTGCCAGACTTTTTTTTTTTTCCAGGAATATTCATCTACCTCCAGCAGTAAATTTCTGCAAATGGCTTGATTCATATTTATTGTATTTTGTAGACTCTGTCTAGAGAGGAGGGATTGTGATTGGAGTACGTATCCTACTATTAATAATAAAGTAGCAAAATGACAGTTGGCGTAGAGCTCATATATGTCCATTCATCTGTGTGTGACTTGAATTATCCAGTAGTAGTGGGAGAAATACTTTCTTTAGTGCCATCTTTCTTTTCTTGAGCAGTATTTATGAAGTGTTAAAGTTGTACAAAAAGTTGTAGGAGGGAAAATAAGAATGATCTAGGTCAGGAGAAAATGGTGAATTATCTTTTAATACTGCTCTGTAGTCTCTCCCTCAGATTTCTTTCCAGTGGGATTATGCTTAGTGCCATTGAATAATCAATGTTCTGGCTGCTAATTACGCTTATAGTCAAAGACTGCTTCTTATATTGGTCAGTTAGATGTAAAACACTTAAGAGAAAGCAGTAAATTTTGTATAGGATTATTGTATAGGATACCCCATCTTGAAGCAGACCTCTTAGCCTGGGAAACTTTTGACATCTTCGTGGTATTCCAAAGTTAAGATTAACACTTTTTTTTTTTTTTTTTTTTTTTTTTTACTTCAAATTATTTAATTTGGTGCGCAGCCTTTTCACTTGGATAGAATCAGGTTTTTTTGTTGGATAGTTTGGCTTTCTCAGTTATCTTCATTAGCTAATTGGGTACAATTTAGACCAGTAGCAGAGAGACTATAAAAGCTTCCCCAGCTGGCACTAGTTTGGAGTTTACTGGTCTCTTTTTGCTTTGCAAATAGGTCACTTCTCAGTCATGCACCAGCGGGCTGTCAGCAGTAGCAAAGGGCTGTGTTGAGCTTCTCACATATAAACTATGGAGACTGTTCTGAAAACAAGTTTGAAATGAGGAGTCAAAATGAGGACACATGCATGGAAGATCCTCAAACTCAGCATACAGTTTTTATCTTGCTCCTGCTTACATCTTTGGCCCTCTCCAGATCCTTTGTGTGTTTGTTTGGATATTTTTGTCTCTTTTCTGATCAGACAACATTGGATGCACTCTTTTTGTTGTTACTGATGATTTGGGGGGAGTGGGTTGGTTGATTGTTGCTTGTTTTTTTCCCTATGGAGTGCAGACTCTGTCAACAACATCTCACATAACAAGTCCATAACTGGAAGTGCTAAAGTGTCCCTGAGTTTTCCTATAATAAGTTCTTTATCTTCTTCATGCTGCTTATTGCTGCTACAATAGCAACTAAAGCAGAGAAAGTCTTGAAAATCTGAAATCTCTCACTGCTGTCTGTCTCTGCTTTAATATGGAGTTTTATTTATTTAAGGACCTAAATGCCTTGCTGGTTCCTTGAGTTTTCCTTAGTGCAAAGTTCTTCGGGAAAGCTTCCTAAAAGTTCTTGAGCTTTTGTTCTGGAACATTGGCTTGTGATGTGATGTGCTGTCTTTTCTTTTCTTTTATTAATTAATTGTTCTATAAATAAATAAATCAGAGAAATGTCTATGAAGTGGGAAGGGAAGTAATGAAGTAATTGTAGACGAGGCAGATTGGAAGTTGAATGTAATCATCAAGACCAGTTTTTATACATCTTGTATCAACTTTTTATATAACCTGATGTAGGCAATTTCAATAGGGCTATAGTTTTAATATGTTTTTTTAATTTATTACCTCTTAGCCTTAGAAAAATTACATGACCAAAGTCTCACAGGATCCTGTAGCATAGCCAGGTCGTGAACTAGGAGCTCTTCTGTCCCTCTCCAGTATTTGATCTACATATTCACCTACCTTCAACTGTGTTGTGCTGTTAGGCAACCCCTTATGATCCTCATTTTTAAGGCTTTATTTATTTTTTAGTTTTGGATGATTTTGTTTGGATCATCTTGACCCTCAGGAGTCCCTCTGAGTCATGCCAATCCATGTGCTGAAAAGTTGATAAAATGGAAAGTGAGTGACAAAAGACCCATGCCTTTATTTTTGTCTGAAAGTGAATATATTTTCAATGAAGGTCTGGTGACCCCGCAGGCTGCATGTGCTTGTTATTTTATACAACCTTTCATATTCAGAGCCTCAGGGTGTGTGACAGGTAATTTTATAGAAGACATCTGTGTAAAAGCATAGGCTATGCTGAAATGATACTAATTTTTCCCATAAGTAGGATAGAGGATAGAGCAACCCAATGTGACAAAGTCTGTCTAAAAGTTTAAAAACAATCTAATTGATTAAAAGAATGAGAGCATACAGCAACAACAAAATAAGTCCTCACATGACTGAATAAATAGTTTCTGGAAGAAGGCACAGGGTTTTTTTCCTAATATTCACTTTAGATTTTGCAGTTATGGCCTCCAAAACTGGATCCCTTTAAGTTAATTTACTTTTGAAAGAACACAAGTTATTTTGTTAATTCAGCATGGAGTTGGTCTGTTTACATAAAATACTCTACCAAAAGAGATTGGCAGAGTTTGTGTTGAAAATATAAGGATCTTTTCAGTTAATTTTATGCAAATCAGCTTTGTTAACAACCACCTAAATAACTCTGCCTTGTCTTCATTAGCCTGGGAGATACAGTACATTTCTTAAGGAACTGGACAAGGAATATTAACCAAAGCAGCTTGTAAGTTTTAATGAGCTTATTAATTGTTGACCTCTGTATTTCCAAGAAGTGGTATTAAAAGTGAAAGACAACTGAGATATTTTTGTGGGAAAATATTAGGCAGATATATATGGGAAAAAAATTTCATGATCAAATTTGGGTCATGCAAAATAAAACCTCAGTCTAGCTGCTAGCGTATTGATAACTCATGTTTTTCTAAAAAGACGATAAGTTGGCTAGTGAGAGTTTAATAGCAGAAATGTTCTTCTGGTACTAAAAGAATATTCAGTGCTGTAGAGGAAGACAAGAAAAAATGGGATGAAGTTCAGTTTTGTGGTTTTCCAGATCAGTTTTTTTAACTTTCCAAGCCAGTAGTGATACAGTTCTGAATTTGCTTCCTAAACAGACCTCCTGAATGTTGGGTAATTCTACCTGTTATTTCTGACTTTGGACAATATCTTAAGTAATATTGAAAAATGCAAACAGAAAATCAATGTGGGAGCAAGGCTAAGAAAGGTCTCTGTTCTCCATAATGGCCAGCGGACTTTGTCACAGTCCACACAACAAACCCATGAATGATAAGTGGAAGGGTGAGAGCCAGCCTGGTGTGTTTGTTGGTGAAGTTCATTGATGTCTTCCTTGAGGGAAACCTTTCAGTCTAACCACCAGCAGTGGTAGCTCTCACTATCATCCCTCCTATACAGAGAAAAGTACTGCTTCATATCCTAACCTTAATCAATTCTGGTCTCGTGGAGAAAGATGAAACCCTCTTGAATTTCCTTCTGGTGTTTTTCTGACCTCAGCTCTGGCAACAGTCTTCAATGCTGTGTGCAGGAACAGATTTTGGTGTAATTAATATTCCAATTCCTTTCTAATAGCTCTCTAGCCATGTGTCAATAAACAAGGAGGATACATGACAATAAAAACATCTGTCAGAGTAACATGCAGTGTTGCTTCTGAGAGAAACAGGCAAGAAAGGAGGGAAATGAATAAAATAACAAGGAAAATAAGGCAAACTACGGACTGAGATTAAATGGAGTCTAAAACGGAGAGACCATTTTCGTGTTGCCAGCTGATCTTCCCTAATTTGATTTGGTCATTTACAGTTCTGAAGGATAAACGAATTTCCAGGGTAGGAGGACAGATAGCTTCTTGTACCTGAGCTGCTCTGGTCTCCAGGTCTGACCTTTCTATGGCAACAGGAGATGATGGTGTATATGTATTTTCTACCACACGAAGCCATCATAAATCCTCATAAATTCACCAGTCCAAGAGACTGTACCTGTTTAGCCAATGAAAATATTAGAAACTAGACTTCACCTCATTTGGTGCAGCAGATACAAAGATGAAACTTAAGGAAATGTTCTGCTATCAGCTAGTAATCTGTTTCCAAATTTTTCCACCCAAACTTTTATGGGGTGGAGAAGAAGTTAAGATCAAGCCGTTCAGATGACCATATTTAGGTTTTAATGGGAGATAACTGAGTTGGAAATATTTTGGCTAGTTCTACGAGGCTTATTATGATGAAAAGAAAAAAGATGTGAAGAGAATTGTTTACTGAGACATTGCTAAATCCTAGAATGTTAGAAACCCAGGACAGCTCAGATGACCATCTGTCCAGAGATCACACCACTCAGGGAGAACAGAGCTGCAATGCAGCCCGTCATATTCTTAATTAGTATTTGTTTTCTGTATTCCAGTTCTCTTAGGGTTTAGAGATCTCCTTGAATTTTTGAGCCAGACAGTCATAACACCTGCAACTCCTCTCAGTTTCGTGTCTGCAAAGTGCTTGTGGCAATAATGCTGAGCGACATCAAACAGAGCAGTTGCATGTGGTGGTGGGTTTTTTGTTTTGTTTAGTTTTTGTTTTCCCATGTGAAAAAAACATTCTGCTCTCAACTAGTCACAGACCCTCTGGAAATATTAAAAAGGTAATTCAGTCTCTTCTTTTCCATTTTAAATCTCTTCTGTCAATTCTTTCTTCCTAAAATCCTTACTGCCGTTGATTTACTTCAATTAAGATTCGTCTCTTCAAGTACTGTAATTAGCCCCTGTCACTACTAATTCGCATCCCCTTGGATCATATAGATAGAACTAAAATCCATGTGTACTAGTTCAGTAGCATTTGTTCACCTGCAAACTTGAAGAAAATTAGCCCAAAAGTCCCCAGTGAGGCATACTCAGGACCAGGAAAATGTTTTAATGCCTCTGACTGAAATGATGAGTCTGTGTGTTTTGATTTGATTTATGTACTCTCTTTCTCATTTTGTTTTCTACAAGTCTCCTTGCAACCTTCTTTAAAAGATAGAAATGAACCAGAAAACAGCTCTTTCCGTGGGGCCCCAAAGGACCGCGGAATGAATGGCCAAAGGGCCAATGAATATAGATTCATTGCTCAGACTTATATTTCCAAAAAGGCGGTTTCAAACCAATTTGTTAAACATACTTTTACCCTGGGAAGCAAAGAATATGAATAATACATGTTACCTTGGGTAGTTGTTTTTTATGCTAGATCAACTTGACCATGCTGCATGACATGCAAGACCTTCAGTGGTGCTCACTCCTGCTGGGAACTCAGGAAACTGAAGTGTGCTGAACCAGAACCTGTTTCAGACCTTGAATATCCAGATTCAGCACTGCCAGAGTTTGGGCTGCTTTTAACTTTAGCTAAGCAGGTGGGATGATTCTTGCACTTCAAGTTATTTTTCCAGACCAATGACTCACTGAAGAGATAAGGAGACCTGTGATATTGTTTGCATTAAGAAAGCATCAAATAACCTTTCACCTCTATCTAATCAGCTTTCTGTATCAAAATGTGAAGATGAAAATAAGAGTATTAAAATCTGAGCCTTTCCACCCTGCTCAGGAAAGCTCACATGCACTAAAGTGGCATTCTCTACCCCAGAAAGCAGCTGAGTTTGACACCCATAACTAGGCCTCCTTTGGAAATGTTTGAATTCAGGACAATAGATTTGTGGACCCTCGTTGTACTGAGATAAGATTTTCTGATTCAGATGAGGAGAAATATTCAAATTTTTCTCTATAATTTTTATAAAAATTATAAAAAAGATGCTTTATATTTTTCACAATTGTTAAACCAAAAAGAATGGAAAATTCTTAGATGTTTCTCTGGTTTACAGGTTTCAGCCTAGTTTTTCAAGGTATGAAATAAGCTCAAATTAACTGGAAAATTTGGTTGGGCAAGAGAGGTGCCTGTACTGCTTATATGCCAGTTTCATACGGAAGCCACAAGTCTTTTACCAAAATGAATACATTCAAAATGTTTATATAACATATATACACAAAATATCTCAGCTTTTAAAGTGAGACTTTGGCCATTGCAGTAGTAGCTATGCACAAGATAGACTGGGCTTAGATACAACAGGAGTCTGTTGGGTCTGAGAAGTGGTTAACAGGGAAGAGCAGAGCATGTCCTTAGCCATGTGGCCAAAGAAGGGATTGAGCTTTTTTTTAGTGGCCATGGTGTACAAGGACACATGAGTTTAAAAGGCATCGGAGTAGCTGCGGATGAGAAACCAAGAGACCTTCTTCTAATTGGAAGCAATTCTCTGAGAAGGTTTGGGAATCTCCATCATAGCAAGTATTAAAGAACTTCTTGCGTTGATGATTATAAAAGATGCATGAGATAGAGTTGATTCTTAGTTCCTGAAGCTGTGTGGGTGAGGTAGTTATCCTGAGATTTCTTTTGACTCTATTTTCTATATTTTTCATAATTATGTTATAGAAAATGACTCATTTTCTGACAGTTAAATGTGAGTGCTTCTGTGTGTGCAGGTGCACAGGCAGAGAAACATGAAGAGTGTGAAACATGGAGAGAGTTAACTGTTTGAAATTTAGAATGGAAGAAAAAGTAAAACATCCCTCAGGATGATGATCAAATTAGGCTGTCTCATTGAAAAATTAGCTTGGTGTCCTGCATCGGTACACGCTGGTAGGAGGAAATATTAGTAAAGGAACAACAGCAAGACCGGGGCCTCTGAAAAGAATTAAAAACCCATGGAAAACTCCTACTTTCATTCTGCCTGTACTGAAAAAATGAATGCCGGGAGGAAAAGGGCAGAAAAAACCTTATCTGCCACAGCTGTGTGCAGTTGTTTGTGAAGTGAATGCTCGAAGCTGCACTTGTGCTGGCCTCTGAGGGTATGAGTTTATATCCTGGTGTTGGCACAACATGTGCATGGCCTGGCCAAGGAAGAAATTTCCAGAGCAGAACCCATCACAAGCTGTGCTACCACCAAAGTTGTCTGACCCGAAGGTGGCATTTGTAGTTCAGCCCTGTACTACACTGGCAGGTTGTGTGATGCACTCACTGTCCCATATCGGGTACAAGAGTATGTTAATACCTCCTTGTGCTTCTGGCCTCTTCCTTAGTTTGCCTTCACCAAACCTGGTGTAGCTGCAAAGCCACCCATTGCATCACCCACCCTTCCTGAGGGCATGCACAGAGCAGCATCTCGCTGTAGCCGTGTCTGCGGAGACACCTCGTGGAGATGCAGCACATGCCAAGGAGAGGGAACCACTTTTTAAATTTTTTTTGAAGTGTTTATGTTTAGCTGTATTAGTTCCTCCATGACCTCAGTGAAATGAAAAAGCCTTTCTTCCTGCAGAGACAGCAGGCTCCCTAGAATTCTGCAACATGACTCTGTGGCTGGGACACTGCTGTTGGGTTTTTTTTCTAGGTTCATCGTAGAAAACGTACCTGCAGAAATGTGTTGTGAAAGGGGGATTTAATTTTTGCCCTCTCTGCCAAAACTAAGTTTCTGCCTTTGTTCTTCTGAAAATAGTAATCAAATTAAAACTTGATGGGGCTGAGCGTGACACCCAAAAAATGCAGGAAAGAAAGAGAAATAGCTCTTCTGAAAGTCAGCTGGATTGAGATTAGTCGGATTCCCATAGTCAGTCCTTAGTAAAAGATAACATGAAAATCTGTACTTCTACCTCTCATCCACAGCTGCAATAGCGGCACATCCTCATTTCCTTCTTTTCTCTTCCCTCTTGGCTTGGAGCTCAAGAAGAAGGTCCTGTCTGGTATTTACTGGCAATTGTAAGAGGTGAAATTGTTGTAATTAGCTATTAAAATGCACACTAGTGTCGGGGCTTTAGAGGATGTGCTCCTGTGATGTGTTAATTCATTTTTAATGTAGACAATTAAGTTTGTTTGGGTTTGTTTGTTTTTTTCTTTAAAAGGGTCTGTAGAGCACTGCCTAATGAGTTGGCTGGATCTGTTTCATTATCATACCATTTCAGCTTTCACGTTTCTGGATCCTTTTCACAGGGCTCAATCTGAATGAGTGCAGTTAGAGGTGCATTGCTCTCAAACACTCTCATGATGCAAACTTCCTGGGTTTTACTCCCTGACACTGTACCTGACTAGGTTACAAGAGCTTCTAAACTAGGGTTTGTTGGCACACAGGTGCCACTTGGATGTGATAAGGAAGAAGTGAAAAACTCAATTCAGGCTTGTTGGAGCTTCAGCAGCAGCCAGAGAAAGATGAATATTGATTCGAACACCCCATGCTTTAAGTGCTTCTTGTGACTACTCAATACACCGTATGGATCTCTTCTTTCTGAGGTTCATCATTGTGATGATGATGTAAGTAACTGCAGAAGATACTTTGTGCTTTCTCCACATCATCCAGCTCCGCTATCAAGATGGGCTACTTCAGCTTGATTTCTTTTTGGCTTTCCTTTTTTATTGGGCTTTAGAAATGATCCCTATAGAACAACCAAGCAACTTTTGTTGTCTTCATACTCCAGTGAAGTTAAGACTCCCACACAGACCACTGAGAGCCATAGGCAAAGCCTGCCCTTAGGTGAACCTACGCTGGTTGATGCTACAAGCAGTTCTTTCCACATGAAAGTAGTTCTTTGGAAGAGAAAAAAACATGCCTTCAAGAATTGAATACAGCAACTCAAAAACAAATAATATAACTTTGATTGATGCTCCACGTTACCCTGAGAGAATGATTGGGTGGATTTACAGCATAAACTATGTTTAATTAGGTTTGTATCCTTTCATGCTCTTTAAAATTTCTTTACACTTCAGTGTTGCAAGAAAAATGCTCTACAATATTTCAGTAACATGAAAACCAAAGCGTAATGTACAGAGCTTATAACAGAATGAAACCCAGTGCTGCAACATTATTGGTTTGGTTATTAGATTTGTTCCATTTTAACTCGTGTCCTAGTCCCCCTCCCAGGGATGCGTCCATTGTCAAATGTCAATATTAATATCATTTCAGCTGAAGTGATACAGTTGCACAACAGCATTATAGCCTTGTCAGTAGAACTGGAATTTGCACTCTCATTCACATGCATGAAAACCTCAGAGATTTAGTTTTCAGATCACATGTGATTCTACTGATTGAAGTCTCCAGGGGTCAAAGAGTAATCTGCAATTTGTGTCTCCTGTGCCTGTGTTAGAGGCCTGTGCATTGCAGAGAGGATAGTGGGGGGTAAATAAACACAGCAGCTGGTGCCAAATTTGTGAGATACTTCTCAGAGTTTCCTATTTGTTTGGGATTTTCTTTTGTGATGTGTTGCTGTGGGGTTTTTCTCCCTCCCTTCCCTTTATCAGTTTCAACTCTAAAACTGGAAGATATAGATCATTTCCAGGTAGGTAAGCTTTCTGATTCCTTCAGAACTATAAAGGGTATGGTAATAAAATTGTGTATTTAGATTGGCCTTGCGTGAAGAATTATGTCAGGCAAGAAAATTATTTTCTTTCTCAACAGAAAGACTAAGTTACCCTCTGAGCCTTTAAATCTTATCTTTGCTATAGCAAAGATGCAGACCATAAAAGTTTAGGTTCTGTGGCTCTAATTGCTCATGCTGTGCTCTCACCCCATCTCACATGTTTAAGTTGAGTCAAAAAGAATCAGTTCCTTGTAGTGGAGGAACTGAAGGGAAAATCTAGGTGATTCAGAGGTCATTTGTCTTCTCTCAAGCTGATTGCTGAACTAAGATATTAGCCTACAGATCTGGATGTCTCTGCAGGAAATAGTGTTTATCTGATGGATGTAATACCGCATCCCTACCTACCTCCAGCTATTATAATCTCCCTCCATTGTCTTCTTCCCAAACTAGACTTTTCCATTTAGGGTAATGGCAAAATCTAATTTTTCTTTCCCCTTCAGTTTCAGTCATATGTTCTCACTCCTGCTACTTTACATACGCTTAGTTCCACTCCAGCAATAGCTGCATTTCTGTTTCAATTAGGGCTTTGTATCACACTTTTCCCAGTAATAGCTCTGTATCAATATCCCATTGAATAATCTGACTCATTGGTTCTGTGTTCTCTTTTCAGCCTTCTACACTATTTATATTATATTTTATTATTCTGATAGTGATTTAAAGAAACTGAAATCATTCTTTTATTTTTTTCTTTCTTCTTTTAAAAATGATAAATATCTATAGGGCTCTCAATTTGTGTTAGAGAATTATAGTGTAAGATACAGCATGTGAAACTGGAGAAGAGGGGATTGTTTTGGCAGTCTTCAGTTTCTAGTACAGTTCATTATGCAGTCTTGGGCCAGCACCTAAAATAATTAAGTTCTGTTCAACAAAAATCTTTGCTTTTTTGAAAGAGTCTTTGCACTAGAGGAAATGCTGCTGTAGCCATGTGTGACATATGTTAGCTGCGTTTCTGTCTTGGAGCTAAAGTGATGGAGTGAATTGTGACTTCAAAGGATCAAAATGTAGGAATACCCCCCTGATTTTTCAGGTGTTGAGAGAAAGCCTAGTTGGAGAAATATTTATTTGGAATTTTTATGTGTTCCTGGTATAAATTTGCCTTGGAATGTCAAAAAATAAACTAGGACATGGCAGCAAAGCTTTGGTAACTCTAATAACAGGAACCACAGTAATAAGTGGGAAACATGGAGAAGTCTTTGTAGATTTCTTCCCTGGAAAGATGAGGTATCAATGATTTAGGTACATTCCATTAATTTTGCTCTGGTAAATGAGGAGGAAGGAAGACTGAAAGGTGGTGGTGGTGTACCTGGGGAGGAGGTCTGAATTGGACACCGTTCTTTTACGGGTTGGAGAAGACTGAAGCTAGAGGTCCCTGTCAGAGAAGAGATAGAAGATTCCATGGCAGCTTCCTTTCTCCTAAAACAGAGAAATTTCATCTTTGAGAAAATGTGTCTTGTTGATTTTTCAGATTTTAAAATGATAGAACTCTCTGAGTCAATGGAAGTCTTGGCCCTTTTGTTCAACTTTGTTATTTCTTCAATGGAATAAGGAAGAATTAAAAGGAAAATGTTGTTGATGATATCCTAGTCTTAGGATGGGTGGGATTCTTGAAGGATAGAACTACTCCATATTCCTGTCTGCCCAAAATTAGAGAGACCTAGCCTGGGGCAAAGAACATCTATGAGCTCTGCCACTTCTTTAGAAATAAATTCCCCTAGTTCGGTGAGGAGTAGCCATTCTGAATGTACAGCCACTGATGAATTTTTAACAAACAACACTCCAACCCTGGGAGGTTAAAAAAATCTCTCCATGTCTTTCCCTCTATTATTAGCCTTAAATGGGAAGTAAGTAACTCCAGAACCTATTTTTTGAATGACTTTCACTGTGTTTTTGTTTCTTTGTATTCTGAGTCACATCTTCATGAAAACATACTGTCAGGGCATTCTAAGAGATTCTAGTGGCTTATCGTATTTAATGCTGCTCCATCAAGGTTGTCACATGAACGTAATCTTGTAAATGAAAGAACCAAGGCAAAGATGATCAGTGTCAGACTTTGGCATACATTATATGCTTTTCTGATCGACTTTCCTCCATGAAGATCAAAAGCTAGAATATACTGCTAGATTAGCAAGGACCGTCAACATTTTATTCATTTATTTATTTACAGAGATCAGCAGAAAATGAAAAGTTACTTTAAAAATGGCTATAGAAGTAATTTGAGGATACTTTTTTGTTGGTATTTGGAGTTTGGACATTATGAAATGATAATGCAGGAATGTCAAGACATGGGGAATGTCCAGCACAAAATATTTTATCTCTGTATCAAAACATTTCTTCCCTATGTGCAAAAGAGTGCTGTAATAACAAAATGCAAGAATTCTGCAGCAAGATAAAATCTGTGGTCCTCAACAATTCAACATCTGCTAGCTCAATTTCTTTTTTCTTTAGGGATACGAATGCTATTTTTGCCAGCATGATGACCAATTACATTTTACTCACTTCAGACTGGGGCTCGCATAATAAACGCTCACTTTATACTACTGTATGTGTTCGTAGTCCGGTTTTTTGTTTCTGTGGGAACAGTGAGCACAACTGGTTGGTCTGGCCTGTCATGTGGTGACCAGTCCTGATCAATTAAGAGTGATGCTGAGACCCCTGAGGTGCCCATCTACCAAAAGATCACCTGCAAATGTCATTCCAGCCATCAACCCGTAACCTGACATTATGGCTGCCAGCTTGCTGCAGGATCTGTAAGTTTCTTTGGGGCACTCTCTGACATATCAAAAAAATACTTGACTATATCCACACTGGTAAATATCATAATGTTTTTTTTGCAATTATATATGTAAGAGGATTGCATATATATTCCACATATAATGGTGAGAAAAACCTCTGCTAGGGGAGGTACTATTAGCTATTTCTGTTACTGAAGTGTTGACTTGTGTTGGCTTTCTCTTCTTGTTTTCCTTCCTAGGGTTAATTTCATCCACGCTAAGAGAGGCTTCTAGAATCACTTTCTTTGAAAATCTTTTAAGTTCAGATAAGACCTTAGAGATGCATCAAAGTTGAAAACTGTGAAATGTACAGCTTGTCATGAAATCAGATAAATTTGTAATAATACACGCAATTTGTATAATGTCTGAGGTGTTCAAAACTCTGTACAGACATTAAGTCATTAAATAGGACAATGATTACAAGCTGCCACAGCTTTGATTTATAGAACTCGAAGCCACACTCAGTTTAATTCCAAATAGACTCAAATTTCAACTTCCTTGCTCTGTGGAAAAGTGGCTATTTTGTGTGTGTGTGTGTGTGAAGGATACAAACAAGACATTCTGTGTGGAAAATGTGGTGAAATGTTAGTAGACTATGAAAGTGAAAGTTCTAAACCTATAGCTGTTTATTTCCACATCCACACTTAATTGCTGGAGGGTCACAACATAAAAAGCATAGAAGTCTCTCTACTCAATTTCTGTGACTGGACCAGAGGGAAAAGTCAAAGCATCCCAGGACCTGCTCTAAAAAAAAAAAAAAAAAAAAAAGAAAATGAGCCATGAGCAGGAGGAAGTCTCAGATGAATTCTCTCTCTTAATTGTGTGTGTTCACAGTACAGATAGCTTCATCTGAGATGATCTCCCCAGAGTCGCTGGTAATCAATGATATAAAATAATGGCTTCTCTGGATTCTTGCACAGCTTCATCTGGCCTCTTAGAAACATCTGTGGTTTTGGTGTAGGTTTTTGTGTTTTTTTTCAAGAACTGTGCCTTAGAGGATTCATTTGCCTATGGATCTTGGAAATGCTCAGACAAACGTCTACTTATTGGCTTCTGGTGTTGGATGACATGAATCCTGCTTCCCAGAATCTTGAAGGTTATTCTCTACTTCCAATGAGAATCAAACCAGGGCTGCTTCGCATCACAAGTTTGCTGTTTGCTTTCGCCAACTGTAGGCCCCTCACAGCTACTGGCTTCTCTTGTGCACATGAAAAACTCAGTGACAAGATGTAGCCACTGTTTCTTGAACCCCACTATCTCTATTATTATTACTATTATTGTTATTTTTAACCTAGTGATCACCTAAACCTTTCTTGGGAAGTAACAGTCATCACACAAGGAGCACCTTGTGAAACACATCCCTAGAAATTTTCACTTAGAGTTAAATACTTGTTAACTTAAATTTTCAACATTTGATTCTTCCTTCTGTTTCTTCTCTTTATGTCGTGCATGGACACTTGTGTTGGCCTGGTGTACTAATCATGCAATCATCCTGTGAAAAGCTTCTTAATGTCTCAGAGGCTGCTGACTGCTCTGAAACTGAGCTGGGAGAATGTCTAAACAAGTCTCTAATATGAATAAATTACAAACATTGCCCCTTGAGGACATTGACAACACAGTTTGACCCCAAATGACAGGAAGACACAGCAATCTGTCTTTGTCCTATCAGGGATTTTTTCCCCTGCCCTTTTACTTCTTTTACATCTTTTATCTTCCGTTAAGAAATCTTAGGAATATTTGATTTGTAAAGAGACTTGAATGTTCATGTGGAGAGTAGCCTCTGACTGCATCTTTCTCCTGCATGTTAGGCAACTGGAAAATGATTGAAAATTGAAACAGTCCTAAGATAACTTCTAGCACACTGTCTTATCAGAAGCTTCCCACTGTATTTTAATGAACAAAGCGTTTATTGGCACAGACAAGCACTGTTCCCTACTAGCATCATATGCTTTTGGAAACAAAGCTTACTTTTCAAGCAGCATATAATAATTTCACAAGTGGAGAGCCACTTCTCTTGTATGTCAGTTTTGGTTAGTGCAGATACAGCCATAAATGAACAGTCAACATGAGAGTGTTTGAAGGAGCCAGGAAAAAACAAAGTCTTTGTGTCTGTTCAAGGTATACTACTGAAAGTATGTTTTTTTTCTGTGCTCCTGCATCCTGAAAAACATTGTGGTCCCCAGGGATTATGCCACGAGAAACAAGAAAATGATAAAACCCAACCAGTTACTGATACTGTTCCTATTGAAGAGAGCAGATGTGTATTTCGGCAACATCTGAGAAAATAAATGTTCCTGATACAAATAAAATAGCTTTTTTTTTCTTTCTCCTGCTCAGCTCAGTCAGGGAGGGCAGGACCCATCTACACGCTCGTCTTGTCTGGAAACTGCTTTTCATTTGCTGTTGCCTGCTTGGAGGATAAACTCCTTTAACTGCCTTTGTTTCCTGAGTTGTTTTTAGCAGTTGATAAGAAGTCCCCTAATCTCCTGTTTTAAAAGCACTCAGCGCTGCCCATAAGCAATGTGATTCCTCTGAAGTTCTGTCTCCTCGTGTGCACCTCATATCTCAGCATCAGTGAAAGGAAAAGAGTTATCTGCGTTATTTTCATAATGACTTTAACTGAAGCTTCTGGCTATGGGGCACTACAGCTCCGATACCATGAACTGCATTTATTTTACTGGGCTTGTTTTGCTTTGAAGGAATAGCAGCTTTGTGATTGTTTTAATTCTCAGAATTGTTTGTTCCTCCTGGCTGCAGGAGAGTATGGCAGTGGGGAATACAAAGCCAAGTTCCCCTTACTGCAATAAATTGTTCATGGCCACTGTTATGGAGGAAGAAATGTTTCCTCATATTTACAGTGATCACTGGGAAGGTGGTGGAGAAAGGTAATTTATACTTTTTGAGTGTCTCCTCATTTCTGTTGATGATCCAGAGTGTTAGTTTGGGCAGGTCCATGTGGACTTTGTTCTGCAGCTCAGTCCTGGCACCACAGAGCTTTTGCCTTCAGCCCTCCTGACATCCTTTCACCCTGCACAGAAATGCCCCGAATGGCACTGAAGCAACTGGATGGTGCTGCTTCTGCGCTGGCCCTTGCTGGAAGTTGAGGAAAAAAGTGGTGAAGACGAAGAAAGGAGGTCTGAGATACATAGTGAGGACTGGTGTTTCCTCCATTCATCCAACTTCTAAACCCTCCAGTTCACTTAAGAGGAGTAAAATTTTATTGTGTTTTGGTGCCTATCCAGTCCATGGTTTTCTTGCCCATATGGTAAGGTGCACAGTGACGTGAATTTCCAGTTGTTCTTTCTCTGCCCCATTTGGGGGCAATCGCTCTTGAAAAGTTGTTGTATAGCTGGTTGCTTCAATAACATTGTATGTGTTTTGACTATCTGGCCTCAAAAGTGGGATTTCATAATGTGGAAAGCTAATGCTTGGTTTTTCAGAAAAGCCAACCCTCTGTGCACATGTCCATTAATAGTTCATTTGATCTGTCTGTGCTCCTTCAGTAGGTGTTTAACTGCTGGCTATTGATCTATGGTCCATTCGTGGCTGAAATTGAAATAAAATGAGAAAAAAGAGAGAGTAGAGGAGAAGGATGTCATTTTATTGCTCTTGCTTAACATGCTGGAATTTTGTGGTGCTACAGGGTTTCCATGTCATTTGACCTAGCAGTAGGGAACCGAGATGACTTAGTGGTCTAAAAATATTTACGAAAGGCTGCCCTCCTGTTTCAGGCTTCCTTACAACAATATTAAATATTAAAACATCAAAGCCAGAATACAGCAAAAAAGAGTTCTCCCTCTCCCCGCTACATGTTGTCAGACCTGGTTGTAGTCTCTCTTCTAAGCTACCCTGACCTCTTCAGGTGGCTTTCTGCAGCCACTTTAAGTTTGCAGAATGAAACAAAACGTATTCCCACTTCACCATGGGTTAGTCTTTGAATATGTATGTGTGAGTGTGCATGTGCCTCTCTTGGGGGTACCTCAGGAAAACACAACCTTGAGTGTTTGTTTGCCAGTGATGTCTGCGTGCTGAGAACTGAAAGTTCCCACCGTGTTCATTAAAATACATGTTTTGGGCTGAGGGCATCATTAACAGCTTGGTATTGCTCATGGCTCGGAGTGGAGCCGTTCACTGCCATACGGTGTGTCAGTGGGGATCACGCTAATGATCTGGAATGGCAGGGCGAGCTGGGCACTCGGAGGGATGTCACGCATTTTCGGGCAAGGCTTTGGGGAAGTCTTGCTTAAAATGGAAACATCGCTGCAGCAGGGCTCCTTGAATTTTGATAAAAGCATGTATGTTTCAGAAACCTGCTTTATTGATATTTACTTTCTTTTTAATACACAATATTGTGATTTGTTTATGAAATATGTACTTTTTTTAGTGTAGCAATTACATACATCTCAAATGCACGCACGTGAGCACACAAACACTAACAAACATACGTACAAAAATTCCACAACTTATTTTTTTACTTTCTCCTTTTTTTTTTTAACAACCAGTTTTTCATAACAATCTTGATTCTTAACAGCAAATAGCAGTTTCTGACTAGCTCAGTGTAACTGAAAAACTCAACAAATTCATACCTGTCCATTGGAAACTGGACAGGGAATCATGTGTGAGGCAAAGCTTTCCTGCTCGAGTCTTTCAGCCGGGCCAGAAACAATCAACTCCAGATTTTTTCTGTCCTGTTCTTTCTGTAATATGAAATGGTGAATGGAGAAATAATGAAACAAATGCCAATTTCCCCTGAGCTATGTCCGCCTGGTTAGAATCTGATGCCAAAATTTGTACCACAGCTATCTTCTGAGGTGATGTAAATCCAAATAGCTTTAATGAGTTCAGTTTACAATCTGCCCTTCAGTTATTATTTAATCTGGAGAAGCCAGTTTGTCTTTACTAATTACACATTACAAATACCTTGCCATGCTTTGTTCATTAAAGCAAAGTAAGAAGTTCAATACATATAGGTTAATGACTTTTGGATCTGCTCAAAAGCCTATTCTACAAATGCTTCGAGGTCAATGGAAGGTTTCTCCATGCAATCAAATTTCTTGAGCTTGGACTCTGTGAAGTAATAAGCAGGATGAGTAATTAACAAATTATCTAAACTAGCAAAATGGGGACAGGTTCTGAATCTGTCCTTCTCTATCAGACCAGGATTGACTTGGCAGGAGCTGGAGGCATCAGAAACCGGTTCTACTTTGTCATCCTCTGCTGATGCTTTGCCACATCAGACCTGCTGAGCAGCAGGCTTGTAAACAAACATGTTTACATTGCCACCTTGCAAAACAAAGTGCTACTGGCTTCAATTTAGATACCATTAAATCTTCAGCTGGAGACATTTTTGATTCTGCATGCATAACATACTGTAACTTGGTGACAATGTCTGCTCTCCATATCATTCCTGAGCAAAATAGCTCTCCTAGCCATGTGGGTGTTGATGACAGATGTTTCAGATCAGTCGCTGGAAAGAGATAACAGGGATGTCTTGGATCATTACAGGACATGAATCTTTAAAAGTAATTATAGGTGGTAACAACCGGTATGACAATTGAGTCCCTCCAGCCTGTGTTTCGCCATAGAAAACAACTGTGTGATATTTCCCTGTAGGAATACACTGCTGACTGCCAGATCCTGCTGCTTTTTGATGTGAAGTCACATTGTGCATGCTAAAAAGGAGAAATGTTCTTAGTACAAGTTTCTTGTTAGCGTAGCAGATCTAATTGGAATCTAAGGAAACTGGCAAAGCAATTGGATGCTAATTTTCTACTTTTTGCATAATTAAAAAAGAAATATCCTTCTCTTTGTGTACTGTGCTATTGAACTGTCATATTTGGCACATCATACATCCGTGGTGTATTTTATGTAATCATTCTTAACAGGGATATAATCTATACTTATTCTTTGAAGAGCTAAATTCTTGTTGGTTTCAGCTGGAGCTGAGCATAGACAGATTAAACAGCAAGGAAAGACTTTAGGATTTAGCCATTTCATTGGAAAATATAGAAACATAATAGTAAATCAAAATGGCTCCTCGGATTTTAAACTCAGAGATCGTTCTGTTTCATTTTCATCACTTCATTTTATTGAAATACTGTAGCATCTAGTTTGTTTGTGTACCTCACTAGAAATCATTTATAAATTCTGGTTTGAAAATGGAGATATCTTGGCATGCCTCGGTGTAGGTAGAAGCTATGGCTGGGGTCATCTGTTCTGTATCCTTCTTCTCCCATAAGCACCAAACCAGGCAGAAGTACCTTTGCTAGAAAAGGTTCATTGTTCCAACAGCTCTGTAATGGAGTGAAATTAAAGTGAAAATGCTCAAATGTAGAGGTAAGAAAAAAAAGGAATTTGTTTACAGTGGAGCATACACTGGTATGGACAGTTTGAAGAAGGGTTTCCTTCCTTATGGGTTTCTTCTTCATGCTTTAAGAGTCAGTTTAACGTTAGTCAAAAACCAGACTAGTTTTCTGGAAGTTTCCCATGTGTGCCTTCACATGTGTACTTCTGCCATTTTCAGTGTTTCCTTACTTCCCTCTGGTCTTGAATTTGTGCCTCACAGTGAATCTAGTTTAAATCGCCTACCTAGTTTAGATTAATTGTACTTCAGTCATCAATGTCGAGGTTTTAATTTAAACCAGAAAAAGATAAAAAGGAGATATCAAGAGGAGAAGGTCTTCAGCAGGCTGCACACAGGTAAAATTGCTAAAAGGCAGCTAGAAGACTTTAGGAAAAATCTCTGGGCCTCAATTAGTCAATTCTGTTCATTCTCAGTGAATTCATACCAACAAGAGTCTAATAAGGGACAGGTTTTATAAGTGAGTCCTTAATGAGGTGCTTCAACAAGTGACTAATAGGGAAATTGGAGTGTGGTGCCTCAGCTTGCATGGTCTGACATTGGATGACATGGTATCTACAGGAAAATACAGTGTTTTCAGGTCAGGGAAAAATAGTTTGTGAACATTTCTGGACTGCTCTCTCCATATTGACCTTATCCTGAATCAATCCTGTTGTTTAACATTAGCATGCAGGAGCAATAGAGGTGTGCATGGTGGGAAAAACTGAGACCCTTCCCTTAATTAACTGATGTAAAATAAATTTTTGTGTGCTGGGCAAACTCACTGTGGGGTTGCATTTAGTACTAAACTACCTTGTCACAAAGAGCATTATGTGTCACAGGAACACTAAGTGCCAGGCTACTGTAGAGCTGAATAAAATATTTGTAGCAACAAATTTTTAACCCCCTTTCTTTCTGGTTTAGTGGAAAAATCTCATAGCTTGACAAATGCCTGGAACAGTTATTATTAATTTAGTTGTTCCACTCAGCCAATAACATTGTCCAACAACTTTTGGTCTGAATCTAACATTAGCTGTGGTAAAATGGTCCTATTTTTGTTCCCTGACTAGACCAAGGGGATATTCAGGAAAAGTCTGTATTAATAGTTGTATTTGCCAGTCTAATTTGCCAGACTTTTCTGTAACTTTAGCTCTTCCTTCTGCCCTCTTCCCTAATGCAATAACTTATTAATGTCATTCACCTTAGAGCAAATGTTTCTTGTCCACCCAACACCCTAAATCTCTTCCTCATGGAGATCAGGACCTGACACCTATTCTTTGAAGTCTCACTTCCAACACCCTTGTGTCTTACACAACGAAGCTCTGTTTGGCTAAAGATATGACAAATTCAGACGATGCCTAAATTCAGGAGAAAAGCATTCTGTCTTGACATCTGATTAAAAATAAGGAGCAGAGACAGAGGCAAAAAAATACATCCCATGACTGTCTTCTTACACCCCCTCTGGGTGCAAGCCATGTTCCAGGTCAATGTCTGGGTACCCCTCCAGTGCTGGTCTTGAGTTAGCCCTGAGTGTATTAACTTGGGTGATTGAGTGTATTATTTTGGGATTAGCATTGGGTGAGAGTAAAATGGTACATTGGGGATTGCAAACCACCAGATCAAACACAAGATTAGAAACAGCTGGTCTCTGTAAGAAGCCGGAGTTCCACAAAACAATTTCAGGGATGAGTCAGTGTAGCAGTGAATTATTCTGTAAAATTAATCTGAAAGTCCCAGGAGATTGATGATGAAAGGCAGTCTCAGCTTAAGTTTTTAGAATTATTTGAAAATATTTTGTTTCTTTTGTTCTCTTTATTCGAATGTCTGTTTTCAGAAAGTAGAGTTAGGAATAAGAAGTCATTATGAGACAATGAACGGTATAATCCCTTTTGTTCCAATTTTTTTCCTAAATTAAATTTCAGCTACATAATCACGTCTAAGAAAAATTCTGATGTTGATGGTCAGTTCTTTCCAACAAAGCGTAACTGAATTTAAATAAAGGCAATTTTGACTACTTTAGAAGTCAAATTCCTGTTTTAAATGCCATGCCCAACACCTGTTCGAATGGAGTGTGTGACAATATACCAAACAGAAATGCAACTGACCTCTGGGATTCGTGCCTGTTAGTGGGCTTCATTCCTTTTGTTTTTGCTGAGCAGTCACAATTTCCTAATTCTATTAATATCTAGTGTAATCTTAATTTGTGAAGATCAGTGCCAACAGGAATGTCATTTGGCTTCACTTTAAGAAGTTCTATTGGATTTTAAAAAATGCTATGATTCTAGTATTTATAATTAGTTGTGCTCCTGTTCCTGCACTTCTCTATGAAATGGTTTTAGAATAGCCTTGAGCTGTATTTGATTAGGGACAGAAATCTGTAGCTCATAGTGGCTTCGTGTTTTTGATAGCTCCCTGGACATGCCCTGTTTTGCTCTACTTAATTAAGAGGTGGGTAATTTACAGTCTCTGGGTCATCTGTGGCTTGCAATTTTGTTTCACAGAGACTGTCGCAGATGATAATTTTATTCTGGATAACACCAAGATGCATATTAATGGAAGGTCTACCAAAGACATTTTAGAGGCCCTTCTGGATGAGGAAAAATGTCCTCACCCTAATTCCAAGTAACGTTCAAAGGGGCAATAATGGCAGGAAAATAACAATTTTGTTTTGTGCATCACTGTGTTTAGACGTGGACCAGGAATTTCCAAATATAATCTCCATAGTAATTTAGGCCAGCTTTCTTTCTGCTATGGGACTAGAAATCTGCCATGAAAGGGGCTTTTGAGGCGTCCTTAAAGCTGTTAGTTGGTACCATAATGATAAATGATAATGACTCTGTGGCTGTCAGGTTGTGTTGCCATGGCTGTGTCTCTGCGAACGTTCCTCCTGTGGACTAGATCTGCAGTCACTGCTATCTAATAAGGGAGCAATGTATTTAGCACAAATGCCAGTCTTTCTTCAAATTGCTATGGCACATGAACTTCCTGCAGATATAAAAGGTGCCCAAACAGTCAGTGGTAAGATTTGTCCCTGCCCTGATGGGGTGAAAGGATAAAGAAATTCCAGTTAGCTGTAGAAGTAAATACCAGGAGAGCAGGGCCACAAATCCTGGTGTTCATTCCCATGAAAAGCACATAGAAGAACAGTCAAATCCCAATAGTACCACAAGGAACAGCCAAATGCTGCTACACTTCACCCCTGTTTCACACACCCCTAGACCAGGCTGCGGTCGGAGTGATACCTGCTCTTAACTAAATCACTTGCCCTCCTACTTTTTGTCTATTTTCTTTCCCCTGTCCCCACACTTCTCTCTCCCTCCTTACCCTTACACAGGGTAAGCTGCCTCCTCTGTGCAACCTCCTTTGTGGGTTTCAGGTCAGATCAGTAAGAAAGAGCTCTCAGAATCTGACCCATGTCTTCCCCAGCAGTGACCCTGTGAGAAGGTGTTTTTGGAGCAAGTATTGTGATAAGGACTAGAGACTTTTGGTTCAGTCCTTGCTGCTCAGAGAAGGAATGGCTATTCTTTTTTCCCCTCTAGTTTCTAATTGTAGTAGCAGTTAAAACTTCAATAGGTGGTTTGGCTCACAGGAAATCTCTGAAGGAATTAAAACATCACAGGTTGTTGAAATAAGTAACTGTCGCTAGCAGGTGAGCACTAGGATAGACTTAATCAAGTTACTTTTCCTAGTACCCATGAAAGCTTTTGTTTTGTCTATTGCAACAGCTCTAGAAGTTTGTTAATCTCCTAGCTCTGTCCATTCTGAAACCCTGAAATCTGGAAAAGACCACCACCTCCCTTTCCCACACTGGTCTTTTTTTTTCCACAGTGGTGCTATGTTCTCCATTTCTGGGTTGCAAAGCAGAATGCTGTAACTATCTGTGCTCAGGGCCTGAAAACAGACGATATGGTGCATTGCAAATCAGTCTCAAACTCTGTTTCATTAGCGGCGCTCTTGGACTGCAAGTTATAAATAATTCCAACAATTCTAAACATCAAGAATGCTATGAATTATGAGCTTTTCATCAGAATAATGTGTAGGATCAATAGAAACAGAAGGTGTCTAGATAAGCACATTTCATAATTACTGTTTAGATCTGCATAAATCAATTTACTAGCACACTTTAGGAAAAGAACGTTCATTTTTTTAAAGCTGTATTAAAGTAATGGTATCTTGATGGAAGGTTACATCCCATCTCCCTTTTAATAATACCTCCTAAGAAAATTTAATTTCAACTTCAAAAGGAGCTACATTAAATATCAATCCCGTATAAATGGATCTGACACATTTATGTTTCATTATTTAATGTTATCCCCTCCCCCAAAGGAAATGAATCAATCATTTTGTTACGATTCAGTTCATCTTACTCTTTCTCGTGCAAAGCTATCTCCTCAAAATAATCAGGCTTCTTTGACAATCAGTTAATAAACAGACACTTAAATATTCTTTTCTTGCAGCCTAATAGGCAGGCAATGAGGTTGAAAGACAGTGCATAGTGCACATCATACTTGTTCCTTTTCTCAGATTAATCTAATAAACCCTCAAGCTGTCTAGTACTTTAAAGATTTATTTCAACTAACTAATCAATCAGTTAAAAACAAGATGTGAAAATTCAGTAATCTAGATGCAAAGTTTCTTGTCTTGGGATAAATCCCATTTTGTTGGGTTCAAAAAGGGGAAACATCACTGTATCATTCCTCATGGAAGTGGCCGTGAATGAGACTAATTTCTCCAATGACTTTTAATTTCTAGAAGGTTATTTTAATTAGTATTGTTGTGTTAGGAAGTTGTAGTGTAAATAAGTTAAGAAGTGGAAAATGATGATGCAGGCCTATTTGTCAGTTCTTTGTAGCTTTCAAATGTTTAAATCACTTTTGGAAAGAGTAATTCAAGATATCAAAGTAGCTGAAAAATAGGATCAAATAAAATATGGGTTTCCCAAAGGTACATCACACAAGCCTAATTCAATAACTGTATTTGATGAGGGACTTTCCCTTCTAGGAAAGACAGGTAATGTAAAAAAACCATTTTATAGAATCCAAGTGGGGAAAAAAATAGAGAAGAAAAGGGAAAGATTAAAAAAAGGCATATTGTGATGGAAGAATAAGACATTAGAAAATAACAAGCATTGTTGAAAGGAGGTATATGGAGCTTGAAAAAGGTAACTAATACAGTTCATAAAGGACACATTTTTTGGAATTGATTGTACCTAATATTTTCAATAATAACCTTGTATTAACACACTCCCACTTCTTAGGCCAATACACTGATGAAATGAAGATGGAAAGCATTGTTAACCAAGACAGCCAGGTAATGCTACAGAAAAAAATTGAGGATTAGAGTCTTTAATATTGGGATGGAATCAAGAATATAAAATGTGTTTTAAAAATACAAACAAAATGTATGTGTTTAGAAACTAAGAATGGGGGAAAAAAACAGAGTTTGTCAGCTGGAAACACCACAAGGCTATGAATAAATTCAAGAGTCAAGTTACGGCTGTTAGGGTGGTGCTTGCACACTAAATAGTCAAACACGATGGTAGGAAGTACCAAGCTAGGTATCAAGCTGCTAATGTAGAGTGATATCTAGTCCAGGCTATAAGAGCAGTTCACAAAGTTTCCATTTTTATGAATGTACAATTTTAAAAAGGAAAAGACTAGGGTTTTCTCTTCTTTTTTTCATTCTGGACTCAACAAGTGAAGCAAGATGTTTGACTGAGGTTCCTTTGCAGCTGAATTCACAACTGCTGACCCCGTGAAGGGAAGGGATTGTGTGAGGTTTTTGGTGTTAAACCAAACTTTCTCTCATTGTACCATATACTTCACTACTACAAGTGAGAAATCCTCAGAGGAGAAGGAAAAGGAAGTTCTCAGCTGCTGTATTTTGTGATCCGACTCTACTGCCCTATTGGTCTTTGATTTTGGTCTGGAAAATCCTTCATTTGGCCCTGTGGCTAGGTGTTTCTCAGGATCAAGTAAGAATCAAGATCATAAGATAAATGTCAGGTAAAATCTGTTCATTCGGATAATAAGAGCAGAGGTGAAAAAGACCCAAAACAATGCTTAATTATTCATGGTCATGCTCTCTTTTTGTCTTTGTCTGTCTTCTGCCTTGCACATTAACTGCTTAGACTAGGGAAAGAATCTTATTAAATTTCCCCATCTGGCTATAGCTTACACGTAATTTTTATAAGTATGTATAAACTAAGATCAAGGGTAATAGTTCAGACTCAGACTATTCTTCTTTGACTCATGCCTTTTGGTAACATATTGTCCTGAGTGTCTCTTGATGCTACCTATGGCACTAAGAAACAATCAAGTTAAAATTGAGATTGGCAGGAAAAGCTATGTGATACTGCCTGGGGGGTTATTCGTTCAGTATTATAATTCCAGTGAAGACTGGCAAGCGATTGGATTAGACCTATTTCTAGTGAACCAAAGCTGAAGTGCAGTTTATGACTTGCAAGGTCCCAGATAAGCTATGAGCTGTGTGGTTTGGTTTTTTTAAGGGTTTCATGAGGAAATTGTGAGATTGAGATAGGAATAATTAAAAATTTGTAGTTAAGTCACTTATAAGTGTGCATAATGAAGTTGTTTCAAATCTTAAAAGATTATCTTTAAATTATCATTCAAAAACTTCCTTATCATGCAGTAACAGCCTCTTCTCCCTTACCACTTCGAGCTCTTGGAAAAAATAAATCACTCTTGAGAATTACACATTCCTTTCAAATTAGGAAACAACTTGTGTATATAAGTGTGTTCTCCGTGAGTGTATCTTTGCACCCTTAAAATGAACACAGTTTCACGTGACCCCTTTGAGGCAGACAGAAGGAACACATTTCAGGCCTTATTTGGGAGGGCTGGGTTGTGCACTTGCAAAATCATGGGGCAACTGTGGTACAAGACCTACCCCATTGTGACAGTCTGTGGCACCTTTCTGCCTTTCTCTGCCACTCTGCACAGCCAGACTGACATTTCTTACCACAAACTACCTCACTGGGATCAAATCCACCATACCCTTCTCATGGACACCAGCAACTATTCCTTTCTTTACACTCTTAAAACTCTTCATTTTCCATGCCTGGCCAAAAAACACCTGCTGCCTTTCCTGTTCCAGCCCATAGAACCTATAAAATAGTGTAGGTTGGGGAACATGATCTTCCAGGACCTGATTTTAAAGCACATTTGGTAGGAAGCTTTCCTTCCCAGAGATACAGCCTATTGGTTGATGGCATCCCCTTAATGTATGTTCACCTCAAGCTTCACTCTTGTGACTTTCGTATACGGGTGCTTTAGTGAGATAAATTCTTTAGAAGGCCCTCTTGCAGGAGGACTGCTTGAAGGATGTCTCTGGATGGGAAAAGCACGTCCGCAAGACTGGGGTAGGCTTCAACATGCATCTGCTGTAGGAGAGTCTTTTTTGGCATTATTGCCTCCCTGCTTTAACTCTTCTGAGCAGCAAGTAGACAGAACCAGAAGATGCTTTGCATACTGTGTGTGGTGAGCACTCAGGGACGGAGGATTTGTGGCTAAATCAATAGGACTATAATGTAAATATACCTGAAGGATTATGTCCAGAGACACCAGATACTTGGGGTCCTTAAAACAGTGGTATCAAGTACCTAAATACATCTTATGGGTATCCTTTTCTACTGAAATTGTGTTTTGTGGACTGCACTTTATTTTTCTTCCCCCTCTTTTCAGTGGGCAGAAATGGATCCCTGATTTACTCACATTTAAGAGTATAGAAAGGCCATTAATTTCCCTGTGGTCTGTAGCTCAGTGGTAGAAGTTGTGATCCTGATTTTCAAAGGCTTCATCACTAGTATTGGCTGCCTGCAAACACTACTCAAAATCAGTGTTCTTTCTTGTCATCTATATGATAAAAAAGGCACTACAGAGAGAATTGTAAATGTTCTCTGCAGGTGTGGAAATAACGAAACCGGACACTACCCTTCCTAAAAGGGACATTTTCTCCATATATTCAGCTCCCACCATGTTTGTCAATGGGCAGTACGTGATAATGACATGTCCTGTGGAAACTATAAAGTCAGAGCAATTACAGAACAAAGAATTTAAATTCACTTCATGTCAGGCTTCTGTGGTGTGTTTTTTGGTTTGGGTTTTTTTTGGGGGGAGGAAGTGTTTGCTTGTTTTTTTTTTTTTTTTTCATTTGACCTGTGTAGAATACATGATTTTTCTTTGACTGCCATCCAGACCAAATCAACAAATATCATGATGCCTTCTCCAGGGGAGGGCAATGGTGGAGATTCTAGTATGTATATTTGAGGGGATGGTGATGTCATTTACAGACAGAGGAAAAGGCTGTGTTCATGAAATATTATTTTATTTCTCTCCTGTCACCTAATATTCTCCTCATTCCATGTGGAAAATGACCTTCTCAAATAGTTCCTGCTGATGACTTTCACATCAAATAGAGGGAAGGGGAAGTTACTTGCGGCACAGCCAGAGAGGAATATGTTTGGTTGAGACTTGTTGACACCAGTGTATTTTGAAAATATTCTGGCTGAGCAGGTCTCAGCCTCCTGAAAGCTTGAGAGACAGAAGAAAAAGATGAATTTTGACTCCCAGGCATTTTATACCACAAACTGGGGGATAGGAGGAAAGAGGAAGAGGAAGGAGAGATAGGGGAAAATGAATGAAGTTGAATAAGAGAGCCAGTAAGGTGATGAGTGAAGCACTCAGCATTAATGCACTGAACCCCAGAATCTTCAACCAGGAGAAAAATTCTGTGAACCACTCAATAAGGACCCTATTTGTCAGGTAAGCCCATCCATTTTTCATCAGCTGCTGCAGGCATCTATTTGTCAGGAATGATTTCATCTTAGTGAAAGACATGCTGAGACAGGGATCTCGGATTGTAACTATTGGCACACCAGGATGTGCCAGATTCCAAAATCCTGCAGCTGATGCTGATATATATCTGCTGTGGTGACTAGAAAAAGTGGAGATGCCTGTACCTCTGTGATCCAGTGCACAAAACTGACAGCAAAGAAAAGCTGTTCAGCTACTGTGTGGGATGGCTACCCCCAAAGGGGTAGGGAGGCAGGTAAGTTTATGATGAAGTCTTGCTTGGAACTGCAGCCCATCTAGTACCAGCTCCCTGGGGACACTGTCCCTGGAGGCATGACCTCTCTCAATCACTTTATGGTTCGTTGACTCAGCATCCAGGAGAAATGTGTGGTTCCTTACCTGTCTGTGCTGATTTGGGTTAGGTTAAACCTTGGGTTTTTTTCTGGTTCAACTTCATCTTGCTGGTTTCTCAAGTATCAAGCAGAAATAAAGTCTGTACACCTGTGTACGTGCCAATATATACATTTATGTGTGTGTATGTAACCGTATATTTTTTTGTGTATATGCATATACCTGTGCATTCCCATCTTTGTTTAGGCTTCTAGGGTGGAGGCTTAGTTGCCTATTACGAATCTACCAACAGTATTTTTAATGCAGTGTTTTCTACAAGGTCCTTTGAAAGTCTGTGTGGCTTTTAATGCTCTTCTGAAACATAAATGGCTGTTTTGAGATGGTTTCAGTAAAATTGGATCTTGAATATGCTGTGCCAAGTAGAGGCTAGTAGCAGTGGTGTCTGTACATGATATTCTCAGTGGGTAGTAAGAGAACTTGAGTTTCCAGCACTGTTCAGTATGTAACTTTGATTGCAGTTGTGAGACCATCTTGGGAATTTGCATCTCCTAATTACCATGAATCTTAGCTTTCATAGAACCATAGAATGATTTGGGTTGGAAGACACCTTGAAGATCACTGAGGTCCAATCCTCCTGCTGTGGGCATGGACACCTCCCACTAGACTAGGTTTCTCAAAGCCCCATCCAGCCTGACCTTGAGCACTTCCAGGGAAGGGACATCCACGGCTTCTCTGGGCAACCTGTTCCAGTGTCTCGCCACCTTCACAGGAAAGAATTTCTTCCTAGTAATCTAATCTAAATCTACCCTCTTTCCATTTAAAGGCATTACCCCTCATCCTATCGCTACACTGTCTGATAAAAAGTCCCTCTCCGTCTTTCCTGTAGGCCCCTTCAGGTACTGGAAGGTCATTGTAAGGTCTCCCTGGAGATCTGAAGGCTGAACAACCCCAACTCTTTCAACCTGTCTTCATATGAGAGGTGCTCCAGCCTTTTGATCATCTTCATGGCCTTCCTGTGGACTTCCTCCAACAGGTCCATGTCCTTCTTATGTTGGGGGCTCCAGTTCTGGACACAGTACTCCAAGTGAGGTGTCCCAAGAGCAGAGGGCTAGAACCACCTCCCTTGACCTGCTGGCCACAAGTCTTTTTATGCAGCCCAGGATGAGGTTGGCTTTCTGGGCTGTGAGCATACATAGACAGCTCATGTTGAGCTTCTCATCCACCAACACTCCCAAGTCCCTTTCATCAGGGCTGCTCTCAATCCATTTCCTGCCCAGCCTGTATTTGTGCGGAGGTTGCCCTGACCCATGTGCAGGACATTGTACTTTGGGACTGTGTTCGTCCACAGTTTTATGAGGATGAACCATGCAGTCACTCAACCCTGGGACTGAGACCAGAGGCTGCCTGAATAGTTGTATGGAAAAGTTATGTCTCATCTGTGTGTCCAGCCCAGGTCTGAGACAGAATTTGTGATGACTGATCCCCCTTTTATACAGTTGCTCTTCCCTTAAGCAGGGTCATGGCACTGTTGTGATCTCTGTAGTCAGAGAAGCACTAATCTACTGAGTTCACTCATGGGTCTTCCTGGGAGTGAACAGGTTACAGAGACTAGGGCCCTAGTAGGGCAAGTAAAATTTCTTTTAAGGTTAACATCGCTTTTAGCAGGTCATCTAATTCTTTGAGAGAAAACTTTCGACCTTGCTGCTTTCCAGGATGAAAGTGCATACCTTTATCATTACTGTGTGACCATGCAGACACTGAAGGATCAAGGCCAGAGATGAGACTCTTGTCATTAGCTGTGGAGTGCATATCCCCATGGTCCTTGCTGCCTAAGTATCATCCACCAGCAAATACAGCCATTTGCACATAATTGGGCTTTCAGATAATCACCAAGTATGACAAGGGTAAATTTACCCTTTTCAGCTGACTTCTGTGGAAGAGAAATTCTTCCTGGTGGAGAAATTTTTCCTGGTGTTGGAAAAAGCTGCTGTCTCTGGACAGCTAAATCACAGCCAGTCCCTCAGGCTCAATTCTGGCATGAGGGCTGCTATTATACAGATTACAGAACTCCTTTTAGCCTGAAGGGCATCAGTGTATCTGGGTCTGGGCAACATTTTACCCTGAGCATGAGACCATAATCAGAACGTGTATATAGTACTTACTAGCTGTGGCGGTGTGTCCTTTCAAAATCAGAAGAACATTCCTGCAAATAAATGTTAAATTCCTTACATTTTTGGCACCACCTGTTGAGATACCAATGATTCTCTCTGACCAGACATTTTTTTTGTTAGCAATTTAGATGGATATACAGCTTCTTGAGTATTACAGTTCTACGGCTTTTTCAAGTTGACACATAATATATTTTATCTAAGTATAATACTGTGCAAAATACTAAAATTTAGAGTACGTCTTTGGTCTAATTTCACTTGAAAATTATAACCTGCTATCTTTACACTGACAGGACTGTCACTGAGGGACAAGAAAATACGTTCAAATGAAGCACAAGTCTCTTTTCATAAGCAGTCTTCATGAATTCTGCCTGTGTCCTAATTTTTCTTTTATTTATTTATTTTGCCCTTCAGATATGGAGGAAGGGTTGCCATAAGCTTTGTTAATCATTGGAATGTGAGGAGCTAACCTTATCAATTTGTTTCCTGCGTTCAGGAAAGAGATAATACTTCTGAAGTAATGACGTGTTATAGAGTCCTTTTCCCTGGATTGAAATATGGTGTATTATCACTGGAGCAGATCAATAAAAACATAGTGATTTTGAAGAAAAATGTCTTTTTAACAAACTAGATTATTACTTTTCCAATAAATCAACTTTGTAGCTAAAAATTTTCTAGTTTCAATCAAAGCCCTCACAATTTCTCCTCTTCCCTTCATCCCAAACCTATTTTTTATGTGAAATAAAATGTCTTCCAAAATTGTGATAATTAAAACTATCTTTGGATATAATTTTAATGATGAAAAATCCCAACAATTACTCAAGTAGCTCCAAGTAATTTTCTTTCTGCCTCAATATTAATGATAGTGATGTAGGTAGTAAGGAGAAAGTAGTCAACTTAAAGTACAGCACAAATTTAAACAGCTATTGAGTTGAATTTGCAAAGTAGGCACCGTATTTTTGGCTACATATATTGTTTACATACAAATGTAATGCAGTTTTTTGTAGTTTAAATACCAAAGTGAGAATTCTGTGTCTAGAGGTTACAAGACAATACTCCAGTGTAAATGAGGGGATTTTTTTTTCCCATTTAAAAAGAATGTGAAAAAATAGTGTTGATAAATTCCAACTGGACTGTTTAGTCTAAGTTTCAAGACCAGTGTAAGATGTATTTTTTTTTTTTTTTACCATGTGTTCAAAAGAGTTTGGAAATAAAGGTAAATGTGCAATGTCCTTGATAAGATCCGTTGCACCTGTAATACACCCAGGTGACTTTCTGAATTACTGCATCAGTTATTCTGTGGTTTTAATATTGGCTGGTGCATTCCAGCTGTGTTACGCTGAGTCCTGAAGAGATAAAAGGACCTAAACTGTCTGTGTTATCTTTTGCAACAAACTGTGGCTTATCAAAATTCTGATTTTATAATATGATTATCAGAGGCAGAAGATGGAAAGTCACTTCTCCCTTACTGGTGAGATATTGCTGGCAAGAATGAGCCAAAGGCCTCCTTTATCTGCTCTGTGGTCTAGCAGGACAATTTGGGGCCTGAGCTCTGGCAGTCTGATCCTCTGAAGTTAAGCACATTTTTGTTCTGATAATGGTGACAGAGACAATTCTACAAAATATATGGCAATAATTATAACACAGCGTCTTTAGTTTACATGACATGATAAGGATAAATGACCTGGCTTACCACTGTGACCCAGATACAGGGCTCAATGTTCTGTGAACAGAGTGCAGTGATGATTAAGATAACTGTACTGCTGGTATAAGAAAAAGAAGACAACATAAGAATAGCTGCATTAGGTCAGGCAAAGTCCCAGCCAGTCTCTTTCTCAGTTGCTAGCAGCAAATGACGCTTTTGAAAATATTTGTGATATACCCCTCTAGTTTCTGACAACACTGAATTAAAGGTTATATCCCTATTAAAGAATTTAACTGGATCTAGGCAGGCTATATCTTATTTAACTTTTACTTTAATCCATTAATACTTTGACCATCTATAAAATACTGTGTCAACAAGGTCCACAGTTTAGTTATGTGTTGTTGGGAAATGTTCTTCTGTTCCAAGTTTTATAAGCTCTGATACTCAGTTAGAACACTGTGTGTCTTCTGCTCTTCTCTTTTTCACTGTCTTCATGTAGTTTTTGAGAATTGACTGTGCACCTGTGATCCCTATCATCTGTCTTGGAAGCTGAAAATTTTCAGGGTCTTTACTGTCTCTTTGCATGGCTGTCATTCTAACTTCTCTGATTAAGCTGTCATTCTGTTTTGTGTTCTTTTCTGTGTCCCTTTTGGTGCAGAATGAGAAGAGCTCCTCCCAGGAGCCAGGATGGTGGTGCACCATAGGTGTATGCACTGGTTTAATAGGGTTTTCTGTTTATTTCTCCACATTTTTCTTAATTACTCCATTGTTTTCATCAACTATCTGATGTTTTCAGGAAAATATCTGCACTTACTTCATAATATTTTTTGCTGAATTATGAGCAATTTTCATTTAAGCAAATCTATTTTGTTACTCCCTTCATGAACCCTTTCCACATGCTTCGATTCACGCCTACTAGAAGTTACCTTTTGTTGGTTTTGCTGCCTTAATTATTCTTTCTGTACTCTGACCCAGGTCTATGAAATACTTGGAAGCTAAAAAAAAGTCACAAGAAAACATAGGGGTTTTTTAGACTGACAGAAATGAGGAGGTGGATATTACTAACTGAGGGCAGGTTTAAGGCGCTCAGATTTGGCACAGCCAAGATAATTTGTCAGAAGCTTCCTGCTGAGCTCATCACTGAAGATACACAGCTAGAATTAGCGTTCCCAGGTGCATTATTTTCTGTTGGCTTTCCTGGCTGTTTTATCATCATCTCTCTTGGTATCATGAAGTACTCTATAGTTCCTCCTCTTCTGCTCCAGTTTTAGGCACCTTAGTTTTATCTGTACCAAATTTTCATTGTCAGAAAACTTTGCCCCAGTGTTATTCACTCCCTTTTCCAGATCGGTTATGAGATTGTTAAATATTGGAACTCCCAGCACAGATTATGATGGAGGTCCATGGTAACTTTCACACTCTTCTTCAAAAATTAACAACATATCTATCCACTTCTACCTTCTCTCTTCATTAATACACGAGAATCCCCTCTCTCGTACCATAAGAATGTAATAATAATTTGTAGAGGACTGAAAAGCTTGATTTAAGCCAATTATATGACCTTCAGGTGCTTCCTGCAACCATAATGGAGAAAAAGTGTACAGGTGAACTTGGTGGATCATGGACTTGATGATCCTTATGAATCCCTCCTTACTTGAGATATTCTATTATTCTAGGTGTAACTAAGTTAACGGATTGATGTCCTACCTAGAATATGTCTTTGATATGAGAAGACTTATCATCTAAATAGGCGTGCAAGATACAGGAAAGGCATCACCAGTCCTCTTATGTGGAAATGGAAATAAAAGAAGTGCTCTAACTGAACTCATCTAAAACAGGAGTGATAGCTGAAGTCCAATCTATTTGCATGTCTCTCTCCTTACAGTATGTCCTAAAAGTACGTTCTCAACTAACTCAGATTTGCTAGGCCAAGTATAAATTCATTATGTACTTCCAAATGCAAATTTAAAATACTTAGATAGAGATGGATTGCCAGATTAGACATGTGTGACAGACGGACAGATAATTAGCAATGATGACTGAAGTGTAGCATTGAACAATTTGGCCAGCCACTGTGTGACAATTTTGCAGATGAAGTCCTGAATTTGATTTAGAAAAGTAGTTTTCTTCCCTCTCTTCTGCTTCCACCATTGCCCTCCAGCTTAGAACCAATGGGCATGAAATGATGTTCCTTGTCTGAAATGAAACCAGAGCAGTTTCATCCTTGAAGCTACTCAGAAGTAAACATTTAAGATTTAAACTAAGTTTACCTTGAGAACTAGAAGTAGTTAACACAATTTAAAGACTTGAAATAGAAACCAAAATTAAATGTACTGCTTAAAGGATTAGACAATCATCTTCCTGTACAAATAGCATAAACAAGGAAATCGTATTAGCTCTTAATGTAATTAGCTGAACCCAACAGTCTATGGATAAAACCTTTCTACACACTTCTCAAAAGAAAACAAACCAGGGCAATCTTGGGAGGACTTAGAACTTGACAATTTGCATGAATTTCTAATTAGGCAAAATTCATTGAACTGATTAAATGAAATTCCTGCTATTATCTAATCCGCATAACTGCTAGACCAGAAGAGATGAAAGCTTTACCTACCTCCTTACTGAGAAAAAGCAGCAAAAAAAGAACAAAAAATTCGTAACCACACCATGACCTCATTTTTTTTTTTTTTTTTCCCCCCCTTCTGCTAAGCTACATAATATCTGGAATTGAATTACTGTATTTGTCATTCAGGGCAGCACAACCTTGGGAACATTTTCAAGTCAGATAAACACACCAGGGACCTGATCCAAAGGCCACTGAAGTCAAAGAGAATTTCCGAAGATTTCAATGAGTTTGCATCAGAAACACATTTAGTGATATTTCCTCACTTGTAAGATGGCATCATTCATTAATTGTTATCAAGAGATTTATTTGAAGAGGATGACGTGGGTTGTGAAATTATGAATAGGCAGATACAAGGATGTGATTTTTAAGTAACTACATAATCACAGCTAGACGAATTCAGAAATTGGATTTCTCCTCCCATATAAAATTCTAATATTTTGATTCATGTTTTTGTCCTAACTGGGAAGAAATTACAAAGTACAGAACCTTTTTCCTGGAACAAAATTTTTTGAACGTAATTCCATTTAGAAATGTTTAATTTTCATTTGGAGTAGGTCCAAAATTAAATTGTCTTAGATATAATAGTGCAATATGTGGGGACATCTCAGCAGCAGTGACTGCTCGTGGCAGGTAGCATGGCCATAAAATCAGTTCCATGGAGGAGAATGTGAGGAGCATTTATGTGAAATACACTTTCCATTAACTTAGGCAAATTTAACACAAATTAAAAAATGTTTTGTTTCCATTTGGCTTTCTTGCCCAGGGGGGACATGAAAACAGTCATAACTAATAACATTGTCCAAAGTGAAACAGCAATTTTGCAGAAGCCAGCATTTGTAATGAACTAGCTATTCCTGTATGCAATAGACCTAACAAGGTCTGTATTTCTTTATGTTTTATTGTATTACATTGGATTTTCTGCTACATCCTCTGCAACCCCACATTCTCCTCAAGCCAGCAGCTTTATATCCCATTAGAGTACTTGAATGCCCTTGGTTTCCCCACTTGATATGAAAAAAGACCTACCTGTACAGAACAGATTTGTGTTGATGTTCAGGGTCCACATGATTTTCCCTTGATCTTGATCCACGCTCTGTCAGAGTACTGAGTGTGGGAGTCCTGCGTCTCATCAAATAAAGTTGAAGCTGCCAGCTGAACAAAACTTAAGTAGGAACAACAGAAGCAGACACTCTTCCCACAGGCTTCCTAATCACACAACCCTTAGCAGATTTGGGGAACTGAAGTAAAAAAAATGTAATTGGAGAGAGACAGGATTATCCAGTCACCCGTTGGCTTGCAGAATGTGCACATTATTCTTCAGAAAATACTAAAATGAAGAGCAGAAACACAGCGGTCCTTCGTAGTCCAGAGACTGATGTTATTGCCCCACTGTCATCGCTCCCACTTGGGGTCTGTAAAGCTCATTGGCATGAGCCCAACCACAAGGACTGAAACCACAGGGGAATACCTACCATTCCCCGGTTTGCCTCCTGGCACGCATTTGGCCTGAAACAGTCAAGTAGTCGCTAGCGACTTGCTCAATTGCTATGCAGGGCTCAGGTCTTCACTCAGGAGTGACAATGTGTTTCACTTCACCCCATCATAACAATTCAATTCAGCCCATAAGATGGAGCTCTGAATAGACTTGGAACTATTATTGCATGGAGGTGAATGTCTCCCTCTTATTTATTAACCCTGTTGAATTTCCTAAATTTGATCTTAAAACTATCATGATGAGGAGCCTCTTCTTATGACTCGCTGCAGATTATTAGGTACTCTGGAGACATTTTACAGGGCAATCCATACAGTGCTGACTGTAGCACTCAGCTATTGCCAAGCAGAGTGAGGTAAAGCATCTTGTACAGCCTGGATACAACCCCATGGCTTGTCGTAATCTCAAATTTAGCGTGGCTGGGGACAGCTGCTTTTTCTTCCAGTGGGAATCAGTCTCATCAAGTGACAGAACTATTAAAACAGATTCCATTCCAATGAGTAATGCCTAATTAAAAGCATTATGACGAGGGTGTAATTCCAATTACTAACTTAGCATTGAAGTAGTTTTGTGCTCTGTGGCAACTATTGTGAGAACTAATTCCACAGCTAAAGGAATAAATACATATATATTAGAATGGCAGGAATTTTCCCCAGTTGAAATGGCCCTGGTTTTTAAGTACCATTATGAATTGGATTCCAATGGGAAGAACACAGGGGATAAAATAAAATAAAATAAAGTATCGAATGGAGTCCTTTAGTATGGAAGTGTGTCAAATCACAAAGAATGCAGCAGATGTTGGTGATGGAAACATATATATCTTTGCAAAGATCTTGCTCTGACCAAAAGCAGAAAGAAGCATGCACAAGCACTCTTCCTCGTGTGGGTAGCAAAATGTTAACCTGAGAAATTACATCAGATTTTGCATATTTAGTTCTTTGGGGTCCTTTCCTGCTTCTCTGCAGCAACAAATAATAGGTTAAAGAAGATTTTAACACCATTGAAATCCTGTCATTGTATACCACTAAAGAAAGATTTTGGGTCTGATCAGCAGAAGGAATCTCTTGTGTGATTTTCCTTCATGACGCGGAGTAACAAATTTCATCATGTAATTTCTTCCCTCTCCCACCCTGCTGAAGCATGGCGCTGCCAACTTAGTTAAATACATCTCATTTGAAAAAAATGAAAAAACACTCAGAATTGATGTAAAATTTTCAAGTGATGGAATATCTGCCTTTGTTCCTTGGTAAATTGTGCAAATGATCTGTTATTGTGACTGTTAAAAAATCATCAAGGCTCGTTATAGGAATGAATTCTTCTGACTTCCACTGCTAATCTCCAGCTTTCGCTCTGTCTTTTCCAAGGTATCTTACAGCTCTCTCAGGTATGAGAAATAGGATCTCTATATGTGGCCCAAATTCTACTATGTGACGTAGCACTCAGATGTACCAAACACACACAAACTTTTAAGGGAGTCTAGCTTGTCTAGCAGTCCAAATTAGTCTAAAAAGCAGACCCTCTTTGAACAAAGCCAGTGATTTAATTTGGTGTGGGGGGGTGGGGAAGTATATCAAGCTTATTTAACTGGGTTTTGCTTTTCTGTATGAAATTATTATTGAACTAACAACTGTTTCTTTTGCAATTGCATTTCCCCTTATGCTTGTACTCCTGCTCTAGGATTTCCCTGCTGCTCCAGGTAAGAATATAAATTCTTCTGTCAATTGTTTTAAAACTCTTGAAAGAAAATTTCCAAAATGTGGAGAGTGAAGCAAGGATGAGGCATTAGTGTTTTGCTCTTTTGTTGCTGGGTCTCCCACAAATACAATCTTTAACCTTGGACTGATTGTACAATCCCTTTATCTTCTCTGGTGTATGAAGACAATAATTTTTCACTATCTCCTAAAGCTGAGTTGTTATAAACATAATGCAATTAATCCAGAGCTATGTATTAACGAGGCCCATAAAAGAATCTAATGAGAGACACATTAAGGAGTATTTCCAATTCAAATGAAAACTAGTTATTATTGCATACACTGTATTATGTACAAGCTCTTTAAACTGTAGTTTTTTAATAGTCTAGACAATTCAGATGAAAATGACATTACTGTTGGCTACACATTCAGTTTCATTGGCAAGTCTTGGAGAGGGCTTTTTCTCCTTGCAGTGGATTAGAGGTGGAAAGCAACTGGAGAGCTACAAATTGATGAAGCTTGGATGCAGCAGACCAGCATGTGTGAGGGCACCCTTAAGCCCTGTGTCTTGTCAGATTTAGTCTGAACGATGCCATGAATTTGGGGTTTCCCCTGTCCCGACTTATAGTTGTCTCCCAGGTACTACTAAACTTACTTTCCGATCTGAAATGAATATTCTTGCACAAAGTTTTAACTTCAGCAGCTTTGCACACTCCAACAGCTAAAAAATGTTTCTAATGGAAATTCCCAACTAGCTGTTAACATAGACATTCAACTCAGAGGGGAGCTCTGAACAAAAACTATCTAAAGGGACTTAAAAATTTCACTAAACCAAGTTTCTACACTTGTAAAGGTAACTAATAGGAAAAAGAGAAAAATCTACTTCTGAATGTTTTTTTTAGCAATATTCACATTTTGTTAAGCTCATGCTGTATTGTAAGAGGATTCTCATGTTATCAGAATCGAATAATTCACATCCTTGTTCAGCACGAGTAGGGAAGAGTACTGTCTATAAATCCCTTTGGATTACCACATGGCTTTGAGCAAGCAATAAATCTTTTCCCCTATCCCATCACCTCCTAATCTGCTAAAAGTCTTCCAAAGATCAGAACCATTAAGATGTCATTTTATAATGGAGGAATTATAGCCTAATTTAACAAACCTTGTCCTGAGGTCTATAAACTAGGACTTAAAAGTGAGAAAGAAATCCTGTGCTGAATTCAATCACTGCTTGGGATTTGTTGCCATGAGAGCTCATTCATTGGCTGACTAGCTGCCAGCCTTGCAAACTGGCTCATTTTCCTTGCCAGGTTTGAGCTGTTCTGTTCCAATAACTGTTGTTCCTTATCTTATTGCCTTTCCCCCTCCCTCCCTTTTTCCAGTCCCACAAGTGAGCCAAAATGTGGAACCTCCTTTCAAATTCATTTCTATTAAATAATAATAATAACTCCCTGTGTAGGTTAATTTGTCCTTTCTCTACACAAAGGTTTGTAATTCTAAAAATTGCTGTTAAACCATCAGCAAGCAGCCTTCCACCTTATAAATTCATAAATCTGACCTTTCTTCTAGTGCTCTGTCACTTGAGCAAAAGGAGGTACCGCAGTTCACATAAATGTATTTATATGGCATACAATGCTGGCTGAGCCCCAGATAAATTCAATGTATATAGTACTCCTTACAAATAACTAGCTGGGCTCATGCGTCCTTCTACACCCTATGATTTTTGTGCAGATCTTTAGCTCTTTCTGCCTTTCATTTTCATTAGTTCACTGGATTGGAGGGTAGTCAGGATGAATGTATTAGTGGTTAGTGAGGGGGCTAGCAAGCCCCTGAGGAGCTCAGAAAAACAGATTGCTCCAATATCCCTTTCCCATACACAACAACATTCATGTATGCTGGCATGTACAGTCTGGCAATTGGTCAGGTTTCCATAGAAATTATGGAAATTGGACCAGCAATAGCTGCTTACCAAGTCTGATTCCTTGCCATTTACAGATGCCTTTGCCTAAGGTGGCAAACAATAAAGATTGCCCTTTTCTCCTCTCTCACTTTCCTCCTGTTCAGCAGCACCTTCAACCTTCAAGAGGGGAAAAGAAATATGTGAGTGTGTGAGAGGACTTTCTGCTTGAGGAAAATCAAAAGAAAACCTTTGATGATTTCATGAAGGACTGGCTCATGACTGTAATACTACTCACCAAATCTGAGGGTGACTCCGTTCAGCCCTCAGCATCAGCAGCACAGAGGAGGTGGTTTCAGATGCCTTCTCTTTACAACGGTAGCTTTTTTCTCCAGAGTATGAAAATTGATTGCTCATGCTTAAAGCCTGCCTAACTGTAAGCTGCGGTAGGGATCATATATTATTAATCCCTTCTCAGATCTGTGTTTGACTAGCTGACCTTCTGTGAGAAAACAGCAAATTATCACATGAGCCAATGACACACGGCACAGCAAGTTCCTCCTGTTAATCTCTTCTGATTTTGCCAGCCATTAATTCCACTGAATAACCTCTTTATTACAGTGTAATCTTTCCTTAAATTTATAATAAAAAGTTCTTAGGAGCAAAGGCAGAAAATGAAATCAGAGATTCAACCTCAAAGTGGAAGTGTCTACATTCCCACAGTCTCGTTTTTCAGCAATGAGGTGCTGCCTTTCAGTGGAGAAATGCCCACCTGGGTTCTTGGGTTGCCTGTGTCAGTCTTGCCCAGTTGTTATAAGGTAAGTGAAAGAATTTAGATTAACCATGCTTGGAGGTTATTTACACTATCCTTCATGACTTTAAACACCATCATGTTAAAAGTGTTCAGACAGTCAGTCCTTTTCAGGTTTTATAAACCAATTGTCAGCAGAAGTTGACAAGAACAAAGCTGCTCGTTAAGGCAGAGCTAAAATTAACCAAATACACAGAGTAACTGGGTGAAATGTGGTGTCTTCTAACATACAGAGGGCAAATCTAGAGTTAGTTGACCTTAGATATAGTTTCTCAGTATGTCCTATAAACAGTGCACTGTCTACTATCTGTGGAAAGATCCCACCAGAGTATTGGGAATAGCGGGTTTACTGCTTTGTGTAGAAGAAAGCAAAAAAAGAGGCCACAGTTGCAGGATATCTTGAGGGCTGGTGAGAATTGCAGAGCATACTAGACATTCTTGCTGATCCTCAAGGATATGACATGCCTCCCAGGTGAATACACATTGCCAGCTGTTCCACGACGCAGGAAAAGTGCAAAAGTTCCTAGGTGGCCAACTCGTGGTACATATTAGACAACTAGGAGGATGGCTGGCAACTGTGTGCAAGTAGGAGTCTTTAAATTGGGCTTGGAAGGAGATATTTGTTCCATTTGCTTCTCTACATAACAAAATTCACTCAGGTACTTTTGTAAAAGTTCCAGGAAGCCACTCATTATCTCTTCATTTTCAAATTGGGCTCTAAATTTCGAGAAATCTGATTCCTTTCCTATCCCTTGGATTTCAGCCTGGCCAGGGACATCATGAGGAAAGACCATGGTCCCAGCCAAACTATCCAGTACAGAAATCAGCAAACACAAATCAAGTTAAATAATTTGACTTTCCACAAACTGATTTCCCACAATGTCTATAAGAAGTTCAGCTTTGGTCTGAATCTGAACTAGTCTTAGGTTAGTGGTTAACTGAGCAGTTTGACTTAACCTGTTAGACATTATCACCTTGCTGCTTCACTGGAACTTCTTTAAATTGCTGTGGAAACCCTTTTGTTTTCCTGTTGCCCAACAGAAGACAGCAGGAGCACAACATAAATTGTCAAATGAACTCCTGTAATAAAAATAGAATCCTGACAGATGCTGAACTCTTCTTTCGGATATGTCAGAAAGGGATAGTGAAGACAATACTCCTCTCTCATTACACCTCGTCAGGTCACACAGTACTTAGCTTGAAGGCTCTTTTTCACAGCAGCAAACCAGCTCCACCTCAGAAACCTGAATTTTCATTGTGAGGAAAACTGACATACTGCTACAGGGGTAGGTAACCCAAGAGCACTTGGGTCTTCCAGCTCAGCTGCTCTGCTGGGACATTTCTCTCCATGATGTTCCTTGTAGTTTTTCTGTCTTATGAAGTTTAATGATTTCTGCTTCACTGTTGGTGGATTTTTGGTTTGATTTTTTTTTTTTTTTCCTCTCTGAGTCAAAACATTTGACACATGAAAAAAATGTACATCCTGGCAGCATTTTTTCCCCTTTTTGGTGACACTGGCTACAAGAAGAAAGGAAAGCAAAACTATTAATCACTGTGAAGGGTTTTCAAATGAGGATATTACATGCCAGGAGCCACATGGCAAGCTATGCATGGGGTAACAATCAACAGCCAGGTGTGGAACAGAACAGGCTTTCCAGGGGATGGAGTTCATCTTGTTCTTTCTCACAAGACCCAGGGTGGGAAGGTCTGAGTTTGGCAGAGAGTAGAGCTAAGGAGTGGGTGTTCACAGCTTAGAAATTCCTCTATTCTTCATCTCTCTTTAACAGAAACTTTCCCTGGCCTGGACCACTGGAGCAGGATCCCTGGAAATCAAAGACCAGGTACTGTCGCAGAGCACAGCACCCACAGCCTAAACCCCTGTGAACTGGCTGCTCTCTTTCCTCTTCCTCACTCACAGAGAAAAGCCAAGATCAATTTTTGCCTGCAAAAAGAGAAAGGTGAGGGATCAGGCCACTCCTGAAAGTATTACTTCTCTGCATGCAAAGTAGTATGTTATAATTAGGACACTATTTTGCTCAGTGCCTAGTGAAAATTCATAGGAGACAACATTCATATCACAGCTTACTGGTAAGCTTTAAATGAATGCATCTAAAAAATTAAGACAAGAGCTTGTAATACTCTTCTTAGCAGTGTGAAGAGTGGAGTCTGATCCTGTTTTCACAGCAGGAATTTGTTCAGGGTTTTGTTTAATTATTGTCGGGAACTGCATGGTTGTTCTTCTAGAGAATTATCGAAAGAAATGTCACAGCTTAGAAGTCACATTGGGAGTTCGATGAGGCTCCTTTCACCACTCTAGTCTAGAAAAAGTACATTTGCTATAATGGCTGAGAACAGATTAGATGGTGAGAGGTAAGAAATCCAGATTTTCTTTTCCTATGGAGACAGTTGTAGATATACAAGCTTACTTTTTACTGGTATTTGAGCAGCTTCCTTGAATAAAGAGAATAAAGCCCTCCCCTGCCCCACTCCACCTCCCCCAGTTGTAATGAGGAATTCAGCTTGCAAGAAATGTGCATAGAAAACTCCCTCAGATTGGGCATGGGGCATATGGAAAGATATGAGGGAAGTCACAACAAAGAACGAACATAAGAAAATCTTCTCTAATGTGGAGTTTTTGAATATTTCATCCAATGTTGGTTTTAATGTGAAGTTGATTTTTCTCATGACTTGCAGAGAATGACTGCAAAAATTGTCAGTTTTCTGAGGAAAAAAACCACACCCTTTCCCTTAAAAATTCCTTTCCCAGAGTACTTTTTTATATTATTTAAAGAGCAATTCTTGGATACATCTAGCAGAGTGAAATGAAACTAAAAAGACTAGACAAGACTGACCCACCTCCCCATCTTTCTAGAAGCTTTAGTTACTTGAAAAATAAACAACTCATGGGAGAGTTTGTAAACACAGTCTAGTTAGTCACCTAACTAGGATCCTTCAAATCATGAAATAAAATTTTCCAGTAACTATTCATGCCTCCATCTTTTCCTCCAGCAAGCAACTCCCTTATTCCATGAGGGTGTGGAGGTGGATCTAAGTGTCTGAGAGTAGAGAGATCAGCCACCCCTTTACCCTGAGCTTCCAGCCTTATGTTAGGTCATAACTAAAATAATATAACAGTGAACCAATTTGAATTGCCCCACAGGTGGCATGTTACCTGTAGAGCATCCTTCTGGCACAAAGGATTAGCAGGAGAACAGTCAAGAGGGCCTATCTTGTCATATTCTGTACAATTTAGTACATAACACTGTCCAAGTTCTGCCAAAATAGCTTTACTAGAAGCATCTTGGTAATGATATAGGGACTCCCAGAGAGTCCTCGGGATTTGAACGGAACCCAGACTGCCTCTGAGTCACTGCACCCACAGGACTGTGCCCTGTACATTTCATCTCAGGGGTGAACTCTTTTGGATAAACAGGAATATGATGTTTTGTATTTACATAGTCTGTTGTCCCATGTGCTGGATGACCTTCAGGGCATCCAGGAAGCCCAAATTATGGAGATGGCTTGCAGCCATAACAGGCAGATGGAAAGATGCTGTATGTCCAAGACCTTAACATTTGTGTCTGCTTTTTTCATAGTGGGTTGGTGATTCGTTTTACCCTGGGCCTAAAGAGTAAGGTGGACACCTTGCTATTTTTGTTATGATTAAATAATGTTATTTAATCGTGATCCCACCAGATCTTCTGCACCCTGTTTTAGAATTAGGGAGCTCACAGAAAACAACATCATCCTTCAGAATAGATATATGAATCCAGCTGATCTCTGTATCTCAGGGATTCAGGGAGACCCTGGAGAAGTTCTGAATTCCTTATCTTTCCCTCAAGCTTTCTTCTTACACTAATTTTTTTTAACCTTCCCTTTTTGCTGCTTTTCCAGATAAGAGGTTCTGCTATTAGTTATGTGCTGGGCTTCCAGCCACTGAGCTAAGATCAAAGGGTGTTTTCCCTCATCTGTCAAGAGCTGAGGTAACACGTGATTAAATTATTTCTTTTCTTTATAAATAGAGTAGTCAAAAGACTTCCAGAATGCTATTATTATGAAAATCAGTAGAAACCAGAATGAGAATGTTTAAAATTGGCAGTGATGAGTTTTGTGGGGGATTAGATCCAACCCTAGGATAGAGGATTGCTATTTCCCATTTGTATACATACAGTGCTAAGGGAGAGGGTGTTCATATGTGATGATGACCAAAGTTCTATGACAAACTGGTTTAACCATGCTGCGTTTGCCAGATGCAAGGAGCATCTCACATTGTAACCACTTTTTCCTTGCACCTCTGTCCTTCCAGAGATTAAAGCTGTGATTATAGCAGTGTTTAGGGCCAAGCAGCACTCCCGCAGTTGAGACATGGCTACTTCATTATACCACCAAATAAGTGGATTTTCCTAAACCGTAGCAGCTAAGACCAGTAACTGCAAATATTCCCATAATCCCCATTTAAAATACTCCAAGTGACCTCTTGCTACCACTGTTCATAGAAGGAAATTAGCATGGAAATATCATCCCCCTGCCTTCCACCCAGACACCAGGAAGACTCCTTTTTTACGGCTAGCTCAGTGCCATTGGCAGGGATTATTTGTTTGGCTGTCTTTAGCATTGGTCATGACCATCCCTTCTGATAAATATATTTTCAGCTGTCTTGATCAGATGTTCAGAAGAAGAGAAAGGGAAAGCAGCATTTCCTATAGCTCTTCAGGGTATTTGTAAGATTTACGTACTTAGCCTAACAGCATGAGAGGTGGATAAGTTATTGGATCTCCTAAGAGGGAGGCAAACTTCAGCCTCATCTTTTTCTATATAATCCATGTTGTAGAAGTATCTGCATGAAGGTGAGTGTGGGGAGTACTGCTTTCCTTTCAGGAATACAGGGACTCTGGTATTGGGATTATATCCATCTAGTTGTGCCCGCTTTCTTGAAATTTGTCTTGAAAAGAGCATTAACGATAGTGGTACATCAACTGATTTAAATATGGAGTTTACACAAAGTAACGTGGAGTTGTAATCGTGTGACTCCCGTACCACAACAGTGCCAAAGGAGAAGTTACATTATATTAGAGCAGATAGAGTCCAGGCAGTGAAAACCCCATCTTGGAAAGAATTTAATTTGGGAAAGGTCCACTATGACTCTCATGGGCCTTTGAGACATCCCAAACTGTCTTTCCCTAATTGGAAACTGTACAAAACGTGTTAGTACCGTTCAGCTAATCAAAATATTACTCTCTGAGAAGTCTGAAAATACGTTAATTTTTTTCAATAGATTAAGTTTAAAAAAAAGAAGAAGAAAAAAACCACTTTTCTCTAGGAAAGTACTGACTTACAGAACTTTTTTTTTATTAACATTTATTTTGTCTCCAATTTTCCACCAAGTTCCATGGCTGAAGCTTGTGATTTAGACTTTTACCTAAGCCTTGCTCAGCAGTTATAAGGTTGTAAATTGCCTGTGAGTTCCTCTTGGAGTAGGTCCTGTCACTAGTTTTACTCTGACACTACTCTGTTAGGAGGGTACTTCGAACCAGAATCCTAAGTGTCATAAATCAGCTTAACTCCAGTTGGGATCCTACTAATGAATTCAGCTGAACCACATGAACTGGGTCCTGCTGTCATACACTATACTTCTTGCTTTAAATTCTCCACAGAAAGCTGTTTTCACTTGTTTCTCCTTGGCAGAAACAATAGCATCAACTAAGTGCCTTGACCAGAACATTTCAGTGCATTTACCCTAAATCCTTAGTCTCCTGATAGTAGTAGAGATGAAAGCAATGTGTCCACTGAGCATGATGTGATTTGCCGGTATCCTCCCTCTTATCCCTTTTTGCTTGTGTTTGAAATCTGGAGTGTTCTGCTCCCAGATGCAGAATTAAAATATGTGCTGAGAATCTAAGCAGCTGGGATAATAGCATTGTAATGTTTGGACCCAGTCAAAGCAAATTCCTTGTTGCTACATGACTGCTTCTTGGAGATCAGGGCTTGAGCATGAGGATAGACCTCACAGGGTCCTGTCAGTGGCCTTTTGTGATTCTAGACTACTTTCTCCTTCCTTGATTTTATATTCCTCCTTTTCTCTCCCTTGCTACCATATTTCTTTCGTTTCTTGACACTATTGTACATAATTGTTATAGAAAACAGACATTTTAATATTTGTGTGCTGCCTCTATGTGGCAAACGCCCAAAAAGAAGTATTATGGAACCCATCCTTAGCCTCCCTCAACAGTCAACAGACAGAAGCAAGGACTTCCACAGGGTGCCTTGTTCCACCCTAATGTCCTCGTTTAAGACAGAAGGATCCAATTGCCCTGTAGGGATTCCTGCTGCACTCACTGACTGTTTTGGGAGTGTAGGTGTTTAACTTCTAGACACCTGTGGTTAGATGAGACAAATCCTCACCTAAGTTTATCCTCTGCGCTTTCTTTGTAGTTAATGGAGGGGAAAAAGGCAGGGAAATACTTAAAATGGCTTAGTCTTAAGTGAGTCCTGAGACAGGAAGAATTGCCTTCTGCATGTGTTTAGCTCTCCTCATTGACTGTAGAAGCCCAGGTCTCTGCTTCAAACTAGATTCTCCTTGTTTTGGTGACTGAGCTCAAATGAGGTGAACTGTGTCTGAAGCAAAATACAAAATCACACAACAAACCAATTACAGTGCTTGTAATTGAACCAACAAATGTAACTCTTAAATGGTTTTCGGCACTGGACCATGACTTACATTGCCTCATACCTTTTTTTTTCTTGTAATACTAACTCTAAGGACAAGGGGAACTTTGCAATGGAGAGAGAAGTTGAGAAGTGGTTGCTAAAGGCTGTGAGAGTGCAAAGCTGGATAAACTCTCCGTCTGAAAAACGGAAAAACTGCCAACTCTCTGTAAGGACCCCTCAGCCCTTCATGGAACTGGGGTGTTTGACTCCGCAGCCAGGCAGCACAGCAGGCTGAGAAGTGCTGATAATTGCCCTGCTCGGTGGTGGTAAATGGGAACACACCGTGTGGCTTCTCCCAACAGCCCTGCATGTCTCAGTGGTGTCGAGCCAAAAATCCATTATCTTGGGGGATTAATGATTCCTTCACTTTTTAATGCTGGTGAACTCAGTTATTTCAGCTCTGTTCCTGCTATTTTACTTATTGTTCTCCAAAGTATTATTCATTCATGGCTTTCTATAGACCTATATAATGCCATCTCAGAAAGCATTTCAGGAGGATAGGGATTTGATTAGGGTGATGCATTTGAAATGTCAGAGGTCTCTCCACCTCATCTAGAAGAAATGGATAGAGTTGACAGATGTGCTCTGTGATAATGGGAATAGCGTTATTCTTACAACATTTTTATAAGCTACCTCTGTTTATTCTTTTCCTCCCCCTCTCCCTTGATTTTTCTCTCCCCTGAAACAAACACTAGAGCAATACAGGGAAATAAATAAGGAAATAAACTTGACCTGGGTCACCTAACTTAGTTTTTTATTATTATTTTTTGTTATTTACATAATGTTTTCCCCCAGCCATTCCTCTGGTAAGACTACACAAATGTCCACATGCATTTTGTTGAACATTTGTTGATTTGTATAGCTGAAATTCCAAATTCTTCACAATATAATAATATATTTTCTTACTGTTCCTCTGAATATCCAATATCTGGCTGGAGAGCAAAGTATCAGGCCAGAAAAACTGGTACAGTTCTCCCAGGAAAAAATGCAGCCTGGAATTTCTAGGGAGAGTATATGGGAAGACTGGAATCTCATAGGTGAAAGCCAATTGTTGTGAAAGGTATATTGCCAAAGCAAAGGGAGGTTTCTGCAGCGAGAAAAACTCTTAGGAGCTTCAGCTTTTATTTTCTTACTTGATTTTCCAAGGGGAATCCAGAACTTATCTGATGGCTCGGAAATTTCTAGTACAACAATCTAATCTGTAGGACCAAACCTGCACATATATTTAGACTCCTAATTCCCTCTGATTTTTAAATACCTACATACCACCGGGGACCTGGGCTTAATAGTCTAGCACTAATTCTCTTAGTAGTTTATTAGGCTCATTTGTCTTTCATGCACCTGCCAGTGGCTTCAGGCTTCCCGGGATTACTTGGCAATGTTACATCTGGGCTTCGGCAGCGTGTCATTCTCTACAGCCCTGCAGAAAGGACAATCAGAGGATACCAGTGATCAGGGTGACGGCTGAAACTCTTACTTTCTCTGCATTGACTGATTTCATAAAGTAACGTTGCTAACCTCTTAAAAGAGCAGACATAGGAACAGCTGGTTTGTCTTTGTACCTTTTCCTCCGCCCAACCCTGGGAGCCTTGCCCAGTAACAGAATCATTTTATGTCAAAAATGGCAAGTGTTTTAGAAAAGAGGGACATTTTAGGCCACCAGGTAAGCAATAAGCTATTGTGCAGTCCTTGTTTTGCAAGCAAGCTTCTCGTCTATTACTACGGAGCAACCTGGCTAAAAGCATAGTGTGCTGCAGCTGGAAGCTGTAATTTGTTTGATAATCAAACAGATAGAGTCATCCTTTCATCTTGCTCAGGAGGAGTTCCTTATAAACATTTGCAAAACTGTCTTGTTAACCTTCCTCAGGCACTTTCCTGATCCTTTCTTCTTAGGCTTTAAACAAGAATATAGAAGATTTAGTTCCTAGATTTTCATAAGCAGCCTGTTGTAGTACATTACAGTGAATCTTGATTTACAGCTAATGTTTATTGCTAGAGCTGTAATAAAACATTTGGGCAATGATGGCAACATTTATCCTTTTCCACCTGCTCCTTCTGCCTCTCTCTTGTTCTTTTCTCTCCTTTAACTAGCATGACTACAAGCACCTGTTGGAAGAGTGATCTATAAAGCCTGGGAAACGGGGTGCTGTCTTCCCTGCCTTGCTCTGGTGCTCTGTTGGAGCCCCCTCTCATGATTTACTTAACTTAGCATAAAGTTTGGGTAAATGTAAGTGTTATAGGAGCTTAAACAATAGCATTATTGTAGGCAAGATGGTGTGATGGTATAGGCAAACAAAATCTACCAACAGAAGGAATGCTGCTGTTAGATTAGCCAATACATTTGCAAAACCAGACAAATGTTTGGGTGCACAGGTATTTCTTCAGGCCTTCTAGAAATTCAGTTATTGATTTTAATAAAATGTTTCTTAATACTTGTTCTGTATTCCTTTCTTTGTATATTTCTGTTTGCCTTTGGGGCAGATATTGTCTATTATACTGCATCTAACAAATCATTAACGCACCGCAGTGCTGGTGAGGCTTAGGGCAGGAAGGAGATGGGGGATAATAATAAATGCTTGTATTTTATGCTCCACTGTATGTTCAAAACTTACACCTCTCCTGGATTTTCATCCACTTGTCTTGGCAGTTATGCAGGCTGCTTGAATTAGTAGGGTTTTCTGGAGGTTTGTTGCAGGGATGGGAGGGTGTCTGATACTTAAAGAAATGAAGAAGATTTTTAAACCAGGAGTCAAGCTGCCAGGATGGTCCAGAAAAATTTGCAAGGCTGGTCAGAGAGAACATTTGCAAAATTTCTCTATTCCATCAGAACATACAACACTTCATTAGGTAACTGCAGCCCTGGGGCTTTCACTCCACTGCCTTTGCACAGTAGGCACAGCTTGAGTGTGTGCTTTCCCCTTACCAGGACACATAAAATTGAGCAATTGTGTGTAACATGCAGTAAATATCTAGTAGCCCCTTCTGAAGTACCTGCTGGCCAATTTAATACATAGTTAACAGGTAGGAAATAGGAGAATACTACTGGTTCTATATTTTAAAGGCAAATTTGCCTTCTTTTATTGGTCTCTCATGTGACGGCACTGTAATTATTTCTGTAGCTTGTGATCTTTGGGGAGTCTTACTCACATACTCACAAAAATAAAATGCAGTGAAGGGAGGCGACAAATGAAGGATATTTCCCTTGGAAAGCTTCCATCTTCTTTTTTTTAGAAGCAACTCCTTAATCAGCCTTCCCATCTTGCCATCTGAAGCTGACTTGGGAAGGGGAAGCATCTTCCTATGGCAGATACCTTCCTTCTTCATCCAAGAAGGCTTTGGAGCAGAAGAACTTCACAGTTTAACAATCTTATCTTATTAGCTGTTTACCAACAGTGTATTAATGTGATTTTTGCCTCCAGGATAGAGGTAAAAAGCCGTCTAAAACCCGACAATTCAGACAATTTACAAGGAGATGTTGAGAGCAAAGGGAGATTTTAAACTGGATATGTACTGCATTCTGGTGTTGCTACTGGGACGATAGATTGCTGTAGTCATAGGGTTACTTGTGGAGAATGTTGGAAGGTTTTCATGTACTAACCTATAGTGGTGCAGTCTGTGGGGCTGATGAGTGGGTTCTCCAACCTCCCTTAACTATAAGGAGCAAAAGAAAGAGAAAACCCTCAGTTAAATGATTTTTTTTTCTTTTTGATTGTTAGTTGCTTGATGAGAATACTGGAGTAAGCCCTGCAGAACATGCACAAAGATTGGTATGAGAGTATTTTAGGATATACATATGGAGAAGAGCACCTAAATCATCCTATGAGTGAACTCTACAAAGATTTCCGTGATCTTCCTTCCCTGACTTTGAGCTGCACAGTCTGGCTGTCCCTCATATCCTGGTATGGAAGTACAGTGGTGCCTCACAAAATGCAAACCATGTCAAAAGCTAATCATAACATCTAATTTCGATACAAGCCAATGACTTAATGAAAGAAGGGAAATAAAGTGGTTTGGATTCTGTCACAATATTTTTCTCAGTCTGCATTCATGCAAGTCAACAGCCACTAAATACAAGCAAAAGGTGCAGCTAATTCTAGATGGAAGTGGTGAATTAAAAGCTAGTTAATAATTTTGCTGTTACTCATCTCCATAAAAGTGGTGATCTTTCATCCCTGTGCCACTGTAGTTTGTAAACTGAACCAGTATATACACTTAGCCCCCACATAGATCCTTCCTACCAGAGCAGGGAATCCGCCAAATTGAATTGACTGCAGAGAGTGGGTCACCTTGTGAGGGTTTTTTTGCTAAACTACAACAAAGCAATTACAAAAAGGAAACAAAACTTACTCCATTTGGAATCTCCCTTATTTTTTCTCCTCTCTTACACAGGGAGTCAGATGGCTTTGAGAAATGTACTATTCAACTAGTTATGGCAGAAACACAAACGAAACCAAGCAACTGTCAGTTTTCCAGCAGAACAAAAAGCAAAATGTCATAGGACCAGCATCAAACCCAATAAGTGCATTAGTTTGATTACATCCTTTCCACTTCTATAATGGAAAATGATGCTAGTGTAACAGGAATGGAAATAATTTAGGTCTGATTTAAAGACAGATACAGCTGAGGATGCTAGAAAGTGAATCCAGTAGGTGTGTCTTCAGATTTTCATCATGTATGTTTTTATTACAAGTGTCTATTTTTTTAAGATTTTCTTTAAAAAAAACCAAAACACAAGCTCTCATATTTCTTTTTTTATATGCTTCCATAGATACCATTACCATTTTCTTAATACTGAGCAGTTCTGTGCCACAGCCTCAGAAGTAGTTGTGCTGTCACAGCTGAGGGGGTGGTAAATGTTGGGGGAGTTGCCCCCTTGGCTGGGGTGATGGGGGTCCAGTGTCCGAGGTTGTGAGACCTGAGAGCTGACTCCAGCTGCCTGCAGCTTACAGCAAGCTCCAGTACTCTGGGAGACTGACTAAATAAAGGTCTAGAGTACCAGATTTCTGAGCCTTGAAGAGACCGACGATGTGGATGTGAAGAAGTGATAGATTTGAGTTCACTATAAATTCAGCACTCACATCTTTTGGCGTGCTTTGATAAATATGTCTCTTTAAACCTTGTAGATCTCTGTTCACAGTTGCCAACTGAGGATTTGCTCTTGAGGATCTCTGCCCATCAAGGTTTGGAAGTTACAAAATAAAATCTCCTGGACTTGAAAAATACCGGTGTTTGGATTTCTTCAGGCACTCTGGGACCAGCAAACTTAATGTACCATCTCCTACAGCTATAAAACTGGATGGATTTATTCAGCTTCCTAAATGGCCTTATAGGTAGGAGGAAGATCCTAATGATGTATGACAAGACTTTCATTACAAAATAATTTCATTTGCTTCATGTGTGTTAAAGCACCTTATAACTGCCCTGGAAACTTGAAAATGGGTTTTAAGAAGGTTTTAAATTAAAACAGATGGGGGGATGGGTTCTTTTAAGTGTGGAGGTTCTTTAAAACTCTAAACCCAAATGCCCTGAATTTTATTTCAGTTGATGGAATCCTTTATGTCAGGAGAGGAGGAAACATTTGCATTAAATGCAAATTGTAGTTGTACTTATGTGTAGTATACAGAAAGCAAGTTTAAGCAAGGATAGAGTGGAAAAATGACATACTTGGCTGTAGTACAGTTTTTTTCAGCATCTTTCAAAATAGACCATAATGGAGGCAAGTGTGGCTGCTGCACCTGTTTAACTGAAGGAAAGGGGGAGTTGCAGGGATCTACAAAGTTCATGTGAGAAACTAGTAGCAGCATCAAGAACAGTGCTCAGCCCTTACTGCTATGAAATGCCAGCTCCTCTGCCTGCTGCACGCTCTACTTTTTGACATTACTACACACCAGAGAGGTGGTGGGGGATGTGATTGCACAGAAGGTACTGTTAGGATCCTACACCTGGTCCAAGGAGCTAGAATCATGAGCCGGTCTTATAAAGGCATTTTAAGATTGAAGTAAAATGGCTACTTAAAGGGTTGATGATGTATTGCAGTGGGCAGGCTTTATAGAGAAGAGAAACATTTTGGGAAGGGGATATTGGCCCAAGAACAGTAATTCTAAACTTACCATAATGATTGATTTTTTTTTTTCTAAACATCAGACCAGGGCTGTCCCACAGTATACATCCTAGGACGAAAACAGATCTTTAATTTAAAGATTGATTTAGTCCATAGATGTTCATAACTTCAGGAAATAGGCTAGATATGCCATGAGATGATCTTTTCTCTGAATTAAATTGAACAATACAACATATGTAGTGTTGAAGAAGACGTGTCCAGATCATCCATGAGAGTGACATGCCTTGTCTCTATTCCCATGGCTGCCCCTCTAATATAGCTCCTGTGAAGAGGAGTTCCTAAGATGTTAACTCACCTTGCGGGGGTTGGATATGTGGGACCCAGGTGCTACTCTAGTTGTATGCTGATTTGGAGGCTGGATTTTTAGGTTGGCTGATTGTTTCTTGTGAGACTGGTCCAGAGTCCCTTTCTGGAGCTGTCTTTGTGAGTCAGTGTGGAACCCGAAAGGAACTGAACTGATCCAGCCTTTCAAGACTGTGGGCTTTTCTAGTCAAATGCTTTAGAGACAGAGAAATGATGACCTGACAATGGTGTCACCTTGACTAAGGAATGTCATAGACAGCTATTAGTTAACTTCCTATGTCCATACTCTGTGAGTTGCACTAGATCCAGCATAGCAGGAACAGGCACCTCTTTCTCACTTTGGGGCACTGTCTTATGCCCTGTAAGTTGTCACAAAAAGGCTGTGGTGAGAAGCCAGAAAACTTCAGAGTCCTGCACATTTAGCTAATGATTCTGACTCTGCTACATCTTCTTGCCTAATTGCTTCTGGTGTTCCAAACCAAACTGAATCTCAGTCTCCTTGGAAATGAGAGAGAATGATGCTGTTACACAGGTGCTTGAAGAGCAATCCAGGACAGACATAGGAATATGTTTTCAGTTATAATGAAGCTGGCAAGTTGCTGCATCATCAGTCCCATGATTGCTGGAGTGCTATCTCTGCTTAATTAAAAATAGCACCCAACAAGCAGTACTTATCTTCCAGTGAGCTGACACCAAGCTGCACCAGCAATCCTAAATAGGTTTATTTAAAGGGCAGCTCTGGTGGCATCGCTCCCTCTGGTGGTTTTCATGCAGGAGGAGCCATCTCACGTCTCATGATGAGGATAGTTTCCATTCCCAGAGGCCCTTATGTGAGAGTTGGGAACAAACTGCTTTTGAGCCTGCAAGACCCCACTTTGGATCCCACCTAGAGATGCAGCAAAGAATGGTCCAATCATGAATTATAGGGAGGAAGAGAGGGAAATGGGTCCTCATGGAATTTGGTTTTGGTGCCTTATCAGGCCTGTGTCTTCATCAGCATGAAAAGGAGTTTTTTAAAAGCATCAGCTTGGGATGGTACACTTTGGGAAAGAGAGAGGGATTTACAGTGTGCTGTGAACACGCAAAGAGATGGGTGCTTAGCTCATCTCTTTGACTCTGAAATGGGCTGTCCTTTTTTCTGCCCATAAATTCATGTTGATTTCTCTGGACAAGAATAAAACAAGGATTTGCATATGGAGTTCCAAAGTACTTAAAAGATAATCTTTATTCATGTAGTTTCTGCATCAGTCTTAAACTTGTTATGCTTACGTGCACTTCCATATACTGCTATTCCTTTTGATCTATCGTGTTCATTTTTTTATTTATTTTTTTTTTGCCATCTTTTCAACAATAACATGATTATGATGGTTATACTGCTGTTATTGGCAGGTTTTCCAGGTATCTTTTCAAAATGCTCACTGCCCTAACAATCTGGGAATGAGTCGATTTACACAGCAGACCAACATAAAATCACATCTTTATAATCCTGTTCCCCAAGTAGTCTCAAGTTATGCTCTATCTCTTAATTAACAAAAAACTGTATTACACCATACGAGTAAAACCAAACTGAAATCACCTTACCCATAATTCACTTACTTATGTCACAGAGCTCTCTAGGAGGCCAAGTAAATGAAGAGGTTGTCTGTTGCTCTTGTATTTGTTTTATGTGGTTTGGTTTAATTTAAAAATTCTCAAATGCTACCTTGGTGGTATGTGTGCTTCCAAGCTTTTTTGTGTGTGGTCAGCATATTCTGGGGTAAAAATGGCAGCAGCATTGTCTAGGCCTTGGCAGTAGAACCAAATATGCTGAAAATTCCCCTGAGAGCTGTTCTGATCTCCTCTGTGACACCTCAGAGGAATTCTGATCACCAACAAAAAGCAGATGCTGCAGAAAGTTTTCTGATCTCAGAGGGAAAATCTCCAAGGAACTGGCATTCAGTATAAGCCTGAAGATATTGTTTGCAAATTACAGATAATTCCTTCTGAATTTAAAAAAAAAAGAGACCAAAATTGACCCTAGTTTGCACAGGTAGCCTGTCAGAGCTGAGACTTCAGTTTGGAGCTCTTGAAAGAAAAGGCATGAGATACTGGCGTTACAGGAAATTACAAAATGGTACAGCTGGGTCTTGATTTGAAGCTAGGACAAGCTTTCATAGATGAGCTGTAATTTTGCCTGAGACGATTTCTTTCTTGGGTAGTGTGACTGGCAGAATATCCCTCTTATTTCAGTGAATGAAAATAATATTTTTCTTGTCAAAGAAAAGCCCTCTAGATTCCATTCTAAAAATAAAAATAAAAATGTTACATATTTGAAAGCTCAGCGCTGAAAGGAACTATTTAACTTGGGCTGAAATAAAAACTCCTACTTCTTAATTTTCTGATTTTTAAAAATTATGAAATATTGTCCTAAGCACCTAAGAGAGAAGGCAGTTTTCTCTCAATTGAGTCAGCAAACCAGTCACACCTGTTACTCCACTGCTCATAAAGTTGGAACAATTTGATTTTCAGATTTTCTGTTATTTTTCACTTTGCTTTTTATTTTGCAGTGAGATGAGTTTGCCAGTCATGACAAGAATTCATACCATATTTCACAAACCTGAAACTAGTTTCCTTTTTGAAAAAGCAGAATGGTTTCAAGTATTACAAAAAGAAAAAGAATTCAGCAAATGAACAATGAGAGCTTCAAAGTTTCATGCATCTGACCCACCTATAGCTGAAAAGAGGAGAATTTCTGCCAGACCTCAGACACAGAAGCTGAAGTCCCCCAGTGTCACTGAAGTAAATCAAAGGAAGCCTTGAAAAACTGGCAGGGAAAGTTGGGCGTCTTTTCATGCCAAATGAAAGTCTGGCTCAAAAGGGATTTGTGGAAATGAATAGTTCATATTCTGAAGGCAACATATATTTACAGAAAATGAAATCTTGGTTAAAACACTTTTTGAATCATGTTGAAGTGTTCATTGTGAACTCGAAAGGTCTTTCTTGATTTACTTGGCTCAATTTCTGCACTTTTTTTTTTTTTTCCCCCTTCTGCTAATGGCAACTCATCGATCATTGGAGCTGTAATCAGATTTTGCAGAATGCCATGGGCATCATTTTCAATCACTTAAACTTTGCCAGCCTGCCTCTAGTTCTTATGAATCATGGGGATTAATGCCAAAGGATTTCTCCCCTTTCAAAAAATTAGTAAGTGTTGATTGCATCTTTCTTGTTACACCTGACCCACTTACCACCAATTTACCATTTCACTGCTGAACATCCAAATGGCTGTGAGGTCGTATGTGGAAAACAGTCACATCCAATCCTAGCCTTGTCTCCTGCAAAATTATCTGTGGGTCAGAACTTCAAAAAATATTTATAAGTCTAAATGTCTTTGGAATTAATAGGAATTATTTGCCTAAACTATGAATGTGGTAGCAGACTTTGTGGGTGAACAATCTGAGTTCACAGCCAAGGACAATGTGATGTGCTGAGTAAAATCAGCTCCCAGCAATGTTGTTAGCAAAACTTGTAGCAGTGGTAATTTACTGTTAGCTAAGAGATGTAATTTGAATGCTTTGCTCACACCTTTGTGGCAGTATAAACATATCCCTGCAAAGTTACAATTAGAGTCTTTGTTCACAGGTCAGTGTGATTTCATGCTGCTACTCCTTCTAGATTTGTTGAATTAATTACCATTACGGACTGCTTGCATGTAATGCTCATGACAGTGATGTTGTCATCCCACCTTAAAGATCAGAAACGCTGTCAGGTGAGCCTGGCTCTGTCTCTGATGACTGATACCGGAGTAGTCCATGCAAATGATCATGAGTGGAGAGGAGTAGGTTTTGAATGTGCTGGGGAGTTCATTTGAGTAATAGTGGTGCAGAAAATAGGACCAAAGAAGATATAGAAGGAAGTGTTTCTCGAGATAAAATGATGGCTGACTTTGACTTTCTTTGAGCACTAGTATCTGAACCCAAAGTGGACCAAATATTGCTAAGATTTGCTCATTGGCTACTTCTGGGCAGTTTTAGTGGTTTTATCTCTGATATGAGTGAGTGATGGCATGGAACTGGGTGAACTATTTTCCTTGGAAAAAGCAAGATATCATCTCTGTTTAATGCATAGAAGATAGGAGGGAAAGATTTTATGCTGTATTGTCTCTCCATTGCCAATTTCACCCCTGGCAGACCCTGGGTGAATTATCTGATCTCCTTTCTCGCAGGTGTTTAGAAGTATAAGATGTTTCTAGCGGGTTCTAGTGGTTTCTTCTGGGTCTTGCCAGACACTGTATAGAAAGGCTTTTTCAGTAATAAAACTTCTACAAAAGCAGGCCAGCAGAGGAAGGAGCAGTACAAGGTTTATTATCAATATATTGTACCAGATAATTTCCATTCAGATCCTGAGTTATAAGACTGTTTAAGCACTCTAAATAGAAATTACTTCTTATACCATGATTTAATTCCCACAGTCCTACAGTTTCTGTAAGTTTCTGTCCTGAAATGTAACACTTGATCTTGTTTTTTACCTGGTTACTCGAGAAAATTAAAAGCTTTTTAGATTTCATTAATTAAGAAGAACATTCAAAAATCAGTTACATAATCCCAGACTTTTTTCTAAGTTCTACCTTTCCAATAAGGCGTGTCTCTAGTCATACCATATATGCTATCCTTTTAAACCACACTGTAAATAAAATCTCAAAATGATTACCCCATATTGTTCTTTCCAACTGATGTGTCTTTGAAGAATTTGAATCAGATGGCCTTTGCACTAGTGAAATGAGAAAGTAAGGCAATCAGCTAAGACATGGCTCTTTTTTTTCTTGCTTTTCTTTTGTCAGTATATGTAGAATTATGATTGCTCAGGTAGAATATCAGCTGTACGTGTCAGGGTGATCGGTCACACAATCAAATGCAGGATCATTCTTTACCATAAATGCATTAAAAGAAAATCAGTCACATAGATTTGGCTTTCGACAGAGCAGTAGGCTGAGTTTTATTCATAACAAATCAGCTCACGCTTTGGGGGAAACTACAAATCACTCCCACAGCATTATTCATTGAATTGTCCTTTGCATCCCTCCAAGGTAGACCTACTTTGAATTCTTATATATTCTGTCTGCTGTTCAGTTAACAGCAGTGGGTGGGGGAGGCAGAAAGGAGGAGCAATCTCCTTGGGATGACAGCTTGGTTTCTTTTTTAGGGGGGTGGGTGGGTGTTTTTAGTAAGCAGGTTTTCATATTTGCTTTTCATGGTAGAGAAGCATTGCGACTGAATATATGGTAGATTATTCAGGTTTAGGTTTACTGAATTTATTATGATTTAGCTGCAAAGCTCTGCTTTCTAGTGCTGTAAATTCATTGTTAGTACTGCTAGGACATAGTTTGCATTAGTTGTGGGGCATAAAACTCCTCACTGAACTTAGGACCAGCTGTACCAAGCACTAGAAAGCACTATATAGAAAACAGTAATAAATATTCAGTAGGAAATTGAAATGGTCAGATCTCAGTCTATGCTTTAGGAGAGAGAATCAAGAGGTTCGAAATTCCCCCCAAAGCCATGGTTGCCTAGGAATATACATGCCTTCACTTTGAACAAGCAAAAGGATTATATTCATTTACATCTTGTACCCCAAAGGGTCTAAATTCCTTCTCTTCCTCTGCCTGCTCTGCAGGCCCAGTGGGGAAGTGCTGCCATGCCCAGGCCAGCTGCAGCTCTGCACGGCTTAGAGGAACTGAGGAGAAAGGCGAAGATTTTGCTAGCTGGTCTCTGGTGGGCTGTTGTCTCGGATAGATATCACTCTTGCAGTTTTTGGTAGGTACTTTAGAGTTTGCTGCAGTTCAACAAGCCTTAAAAACATGGTGTGCAGGACCAAGGTGGTGGCACAGTAGTTGGAGGCTTCTCAGGCATCAGTTTGGGCTGTTGAGAAGGCGGTAGTTCCACTGCTGCCACACAGCTCCAGAAATTCCCTCTTCTGTTAGGTATGACTAGGGTGTGCAAACCTGTGGCTGTGCTCAGTGTGATTTGTCTCCATCTCACTTATCCCACAGGCAACACAGCTCTCCATGTCTGTAACTCCAGGTCTTGAGCTCAGCCCTTCTTTCTCTTCCTTATTCTCCGCTTTCCAGGGCAGGAGGGGACTGGCATTAGGTTTTTTTAACCCGTGGGGGTAAAGTTTTCTGCTACTGAGAAAGCTTGAGCTGGCTCTGTGCTATTCATTGAAGGGATGGATGATTCAGGCACCTCTCCAGGTGGACCCTGAAGTAAATGCATCAAGATTTGAATTCCAGCAGCTCAGAGGTTCTGCTGCCTTCAGCTAAGAGTGTGATGAAGTCTGGTAGGAAGGCAGTGGGCAGCAGTCAGTACTTCTCTCTTGCCCTGTTTCAGTAGAAGTTGCAAGTCAAAATTCAGTTGTGTGTCAGATACTTAGCAAAAAAACTTTGGGTCAAGTTGTTGCATGGAATTTCTCTCACTGCTTTCTTTAACAATGCATCTAATGTGCTTTCCAGGTGCTGACCTCAGGTTTATGAAGTGGTCCTTGGGAGGCAGCCTTACCACGCTTTTCATCAAATCTACTGGCTGAGAAGCCTCAGAGACACCCACTGACAAGGGGATTTTAATTCACTGCTGTCCTGTCACAAACCTGCGAAATGGAAGGTGGGAGATATTTATCTACTTTGTTCAGTGCTTTTGTGATGAAGCCATCTTTTTCCAAGCAGTTCAGGTAACTCCAAAAGTGAAGATCTTGCAGTTTAGTTAATGACATGATGCAGACAGTAGATGAAATGCATAAAGCAGTAAGCGCCTCATACAAGAGGATCTGACCCATTCAATATGTGCCATCTGCACAGAGAGTACAGCTTCAACTTTATTTTATCCTTAACTCTCTTTACGGCTGCAATGAATACGAAGTTAGAGGAAAAACACTGTTGGCTGACACAAGGAGGCTATGGGTTCAATTATTCAGCAATGTCTACTATGATCTTCTGGAACCTAAAGTTTATGGAAAGTAAAATAAACCTAAAGTTTATGGAAGTTTATGTAAAGCTGATAGATCTAGTAATGTTAACAGAAATATGTGACATAAATCCATGCACAAGAAATTATCTCCATCAAGCATCAAAACATGGATTTTCTTCCAGATGGTTCCTGACTCATCAGGAATAATGGTAGCATCAGAAAATTAGGCTACCGCTCCAAGCTGATGAAGTTTGGAGGAAGATGGTTAAATGTCAATTCCTCAAAAGGTTAGTTTGTTGGAACGGCACATTTAAATGACATGTCTAGATTTGTGAATATCAGAATGCTTGATTTGTTTGGTAAAACTGTTTTCTCATTTCCAGACCTATCCTTTCTACGTATGGATTTATCAGCTTTGGACAGATACTTTTATTTTTATACCCACAAGCATATGTATATGAACAAAAAAAACAACAACAACAACAACAAAAATGCGTTTCTATTTGTTACAAATATTAGAGAAGCAAAAATGGTAATGGTTCAGAATGTTTCAAGGAACAAAAAATTCACTTTCTACTTAACCATATCATTAGATTAACATCTGACTGTCCTCTATGAAGGCAGTTGATAATCTCCAACAGGAGACCTCACATGCCCTCTTGGCATTCACTGGCATTAAAACCAGAGATGTTAAATTAATTTTGTGATATGGTCTTTCCCCCAGATATTTAGAACTAAAAGCCAAATGGACTATAGCGAACATTAACTTTAATTTGGTAAAGCCCTGCCTATAAAGGCATAAACAAGCAAAAACTTGTCTTCTTGAGTCTTTCTGCATTTCCTACTGAACAAGTAGGAAATGCTTCACAATATAAAAATGCCCAGATAGCAGTGTAATAGAAATACTTGGGCAGAGAATTCAGTTAGTGCCAGAATTGCTTCTTGATTGAATTTATTTGGTGAATTCCATGAAACATCTGGGAATCTTTAAATTTCTTTCCTCAGGCATTGAAATGAAATTGATCACCTACTGTTTTTTAACAGAACTAATCTGATGTTGTGATTAGTTAAAAATCTTTCAGAGGAAGGAGATGAGACAGAAATAGATTGAAAGCATTCTGGCATCTATAGGAGTTAACGCACGCTTGCTTCCCCTCTCAGTGATTCCTAATTGAATTCTGTAGAAGCAGGTTGTAACCTTTCTTTCAGCACCTGATGGAAATATATTGTATCATTGTCCTCCCTTCAAGATCAAGGCACCCACCTTCTGCTCCGTGACTCAATAGTGAGTAACAAGGGGAATGAGTTATGAAGCCACAGGAGCTGGCTTGGCTAATGAATTCTGTTGTTGTCAAAGTGCTCCTTTGGATGTATGGTGGGGAGTGGGAGATGGGCATCAGAGAAAGAGGGAGGAAGGAAGTCAGGGGGGAGTGATGTTTTGGGTGATGAGGAATCAAAATTGTTTTATTGTCCACATGGTGGGCCTGTTTAAGCTATGTTGCAATGACTAGTATATTGCTGCTTTGGAAATGAAGTAAGAGAAATCTTAGGAGGTCGTGAACAATTTGGTGGAAGGAAAAGGCGAAGAGATGATCATACTAATTTCTGATATGAATGACACAAAAAATCCTCAAAAACAAAGAAATTCAAGCTTCTTAATCCAGATAACGATTTTGAGGCATGTGTGTAGCTAATAATACATGTTAGTAGGATGTCTTCTCTTCTCCCATACTCAAACGTGACCGTAGTGAAGAGTCATCTATTTAATGGTGATAAGTGAAAAGCACAACTCCTCATACAGTCCACTCTCAGTCATTTTTCATACATTCAAATCCTGTTACAGTAGCATAAATGAGAAACTGAGCTCCTAGGACACTGTCTCTAACAGGCTCCAATGTTTCTCAGAATGGTTTCAACCACTACAAGTCCATATTCTATTAAGGCTATAGATAAGCACAAAGTGGATGTGCCTAAGATACTTTCCAGCTTGGTCCAGGTTGCGGGTAAACCCACACAGTTAGATTTGAAGCTTCAGCTGGGTTAAAGTAGACAGACCAACAAATGCCAATCACTAATGAGAAGATGGTAGGCCCCCAAAGCCTGTCTCTGGGCTGTCCTGGCCAAGAGCCGGGAGATCAGTACAGGACTCTTGTGAAGTCTGGCACAAAAGGAAGGCAGCCAGATCACACAGAGAAAATCTGGATGCTCTGTGGGACCCTATTGTTAGTGGTTGTAATGGATTTTGCTGGAGATTGGCTATGTTTTGTTTACTCAATGTTCATTGCAATTCTGTATGACTTAGATACTGGCGTGAATTTAAATGAAGTTTCCTGATTTTTGCTATATTTTGTGGTAAAATATTTTGAAAACTAATGAAGACAAAGAGGCTTGCAAATTGAATGCTCCTGGACACACATAGGATAGAAAACACAAACTATTCTGAAGACTTAAACCAATGTGTAGGAGTTCCAAAGTTGAATTGGATTTATCTGTTTCCTTTTCTCGTTTTGCCCAGTAACTCAGAGGCAGCACATGGGAGATGAATGGTCAACTTTTTCCTGTCCCTATCTTAGGAATAAGGTTGCTCAAATGCAGTATGTTATGCTTAGTGAACACCCTTCTAAGATTTGCATGAGTATTGCCTCAACAGCATTAGCTTTTCTTTTTTTTTCCTTTTTGAGGAGTAGGAAGGCCTAAAAGAGGAACAGAACAATGGAAATAAAAATGATTCAGCAGAGATTTTTCCATCCACTTCACAGAAACACATCAGGCATGTTTCTACAGCAAAGTATAGCAGCAGGCTCAGACACTCATGTTTCTCCTAAGTCTCACACATCCTACATGTTTAAAATAAACCACCAAAGAAAACCAACAAAAACAAAAATAAAAACCTCACTGAGATCTTGTCATTGAAGTTCATGCCCTGTTAAGTATATTCATTATTCTGCCAAAAAGTGCTGAGGACACTTATCTGTGTGCTGAAATGAATAATTGATTTTTCATCCAATACCCACAAGAACAAATCAAAGGGAAAATCAGCTCTGATAACATTTAATTTGGGAGCATTATTATGGAAACAAACAGAAAAGCATCTCTTCTTTGTCATACAAAATGTTCTGGTCAATCTGAAATATTTTTTTTTTATTCTATGCTCATAAGGAAAGCAAAGGAAATTATGGGCTATATTAATAATCCATTGGAGTTTTCTGACCTGGTAACCCAGTGGATAGTTCAGGCATATTGTAAGCTCTATTTTTGGGTTTAATCCCTTCCCATTTGGCAATACTATAGACAGAAGGCTATCAAATCTGGTAACTCTTTATTTCTGGTGGACAACCTGCATCTGAGTCCAATTTAAAAACCCATGGCCAGGCAAAGGCTTGTCCAAAAATTAAATGGGAAATACTTACCACAAAGAGGAAACTCATACAGGTTGGGTTGAAAACCTTGCCATTAAATTGCTGTCTTCTACATTTCTTATGTCCTTACAACTTCACTTTTCAAATTCCTATAAGTAATAACCTTATGTGTCTTAAGTGTTGAGTGCTAAACCTATATTATGTAAAACCTTTGGAGGGACCAGACAAGATCCCAGACAATCCTTTTTCCTAGCTAGATGTTCTGCAGCTGTTTCTACACACCCTCTACTGCATGTGATACAGTGCTAAGAAATCCTTCTGTTCTAGTGGAAGTTTTCTATTTTCAAGGGTATTCCCGCTTTAAGAAGAGGAAATTTTTCCAAACAGAACCCTGTAGCCAGATATTTTGTGTCAACAGAGCTAAGTCAACATATTGTCTGTCATTGCCGCTGTCAAATGTATGTCCAGAAGTAACTTTGTCACAGTGGTTTGGAGCAGATCAAAAAAGATAATGCGAATTGAAATTATGAAAAGGAGTTTGGGCTTGCTGTTTCTTAATGTGACTATTCTGTTGTTGGTAAATCTTTTCAGTCTCAGATTCTTGTCTCTTCTGTACAGTTGAATCATGCCTTTGAATTACTGACACAAGTTGCTATCTACAGTGCCTTTCTTATTAAATGTCCTCTAATCCTGAAAATCTCAACAGGTTGTCCTTTTACCTGCTCTCTCACAGAAGAGAGAGTCGAAGAGCTGAAGTCGGTAGTTTGATAATTGAGGACTTTCTTTCTCTTTGGTAGATGGTTCCATTTTTGCCATCACAACAAAGGGACTTCACTGATAAGTGCTGGAAACAAAGTTCAGACAGATATTGGCTGAAGGAAATTCCTTCAAATGTGCTCCACTGCAAGCTAAATCTTTGGCTGGTGAGAACTGACATGCTTCCTGTGAAGCTGGCAGAGCTGTAACAGCTGCAGGTCTGGAGCAGAGCGAGTTCCCGCTCTTCTTAGCATGTGAAGAATTGTTCTCCACAGTGTGTTCTGCAATGTTTCAGCTGCAGCTATTCCTCAATGTCTGTTTTGTGCTAAGACCGGTTTGATTGTTTTTTTCCTCCAACTCCCTCATTGATCAGACAAAGCGTTACTTTTAATTAAGTTTTGTACCTACTAGAGATCTTGCAGGTATAACATTTTTTTTATTTCTCTCGATGAGGTGTAAACATAAGAGATCTGGAGACTGTCATAAGAAAAGGACAGTACAGAAATGAATTTGAATGCTGAAGAAGCAGAAAGAGAGAAGGTTAAGAGACATTTTCCTTTCCAGAGTTCATTGGCAAAAAGATTTTTCTTTTGTGTTTGACTTTTTATCTACCTGATGCTAAACTTTTTTCCATGTGTAACCATTTTCAGTTGTTTCTTAAGACCCTAAGATTTTAGCAATAGCTTATCCCCCTTTGCTCTGTTTTTATGATGCTCTGGGTTTATATTGTTTAGTTGGGGATGTTGTTTTGTTTTTTTTTTTTTTCTTCTTTGGTATTTTGACAAAGCACTCAAATCATTGTAGTGTGTATTTGCCTATGTGAAGGGCATCTGCTTTATCACTGGATGTAAGAGGAGAGGGTGGGTTTTGTAGATTTATTTTAAACTATATCACTGGCTTGTGTCGACTTACTAATTCAGTTTCATTTCCTCTGTGTTTATTTCCCTATATAATTCCCCACTATGTACAGGAGTTAACTGTTATTATTCCTCTTTGTATGCTTTCTCCATGGTAGGTAGGAGGTAAAAATTTCTACCTAATGGGATAACTCTTTTGATCTTGTGTTGTTTGTCCACACTAATCCCAGGGGATTTCCTTTCAATGAAGGAAAGCAAAGGACAGATGATATTCTCCCCTCTCTTCCTTGACCGAGCTACAGCCCTAACACAGACACTCAACATGCAAGTGTCCTTCATTGCCTCCTAGCTTCAACCACAGGCAAGGGATAATGATGCCATTACATAGAGATTTCTGCAGGGTTGCAGAGGATTTTTTACAACTCCTCAAGTCTTGGGAAGCCTTTAAGATTTTTTTTCATTTCCACTGAAAAACAGAAACTGGTTGAACAGCAGGCAACTTTTTATATCTTTTGCAGTGAGCACGCTAAAGATTTTCTTACTAGGACCATTTGTAAACATAAAGCATGATCATATATCAAAGAAGATATGATTTTGCAGCTCAAACCAAATATTTTCAGTAAGATCCCAGAATTGCTTTGTTTTGTGTAACATCAGTGGAATTTCTTTGTTCCCTGGCCACATTTGTCTAGCAAGAGGTATGTGGGAGAGCCTCAGAAGTTTCTTATCTCAATTTGTGTTTAGGGTCTTGAAATTCTTTTTCATTAAAAGCTGCATTGATCTTCTGGATGTAATTACATCTGTCTTCCTGTAATTATTAATTTCTTAATAGCTTTATGAAGGGCTCCTTATTCTATCTTAAGTGCCATTTGGATGCCCTTTTTCCTCTTACACAGATTGAATCAGTAATAATAGAGCTTGCAGAACTTCAGCAAGTGCTCTACAGATATTGCATGCGGTGATCATTTCACTCACCTGCGAAATGCAACTGTCTCTGGAGTGGAAGGCACTGAATATTTTAACAGGATCTTGTGAGTACAGCATGCCTTTATGAAAGAACAGAATTAAGAAGTCTAAATAAGTAACACATATTTGTACAAAACTTCTGCGTTAAAGAATTTTCTACATTTTTCTGTTCCCAGCCCTGGAAATATAAGTAGAAGACTCCTTTTCAGGAGAATTTTCCTCATGATCTGCTATCTCAATAATCTGTCTCATTTTGCCATCCAAAACTTGAGACATTCAGCAGTGTTTGTGTCTTTATAACTCTAGTGACCAGGTCAACCTGTTGATTTTATCTAGCCATTAGAGATTTGATTCTTTTTTGATGGGAAAGACGACCACACTGGACCGTGTGACAACTGAAAGGTGCCTTTTCTCTGAGTGTAGAAATTGCTTGCGACCCAGCCAGAGAGGAATGGCTCTTCTACCCTCAGCCCGTAATACACGGGTGCTGCTTCTCTTATCAAATTGACTCTGTCAAAGCCCTGATGTAACTGTTATTTGTTAGTAACTAATGCTCTATTGCCATGTCACATAAAAGTTCTTTAGGGCACCTGGAGGATTATCATAAATGTTCAGCATTTTTAGCGTTGTTTGACAGAAAAACCACCTGTGTGTTGGTTGAGAAGGGTCCCTTACTTTCTTTGCCTTCCTCAAATTCCCTATTGTGTTTTTATCCTCTCACATTAATTCTTACTAATTTCAGCTTCTGCATGTTGCTGCCCAAGGGACAAAAGCAGTCAGAGAATCTGTAAAATTTCAGTCCCCTTGGAGGGCCAGAGTATATCACTGAGAAAGGGTGACGTTTTCTCTTCTCAGGGGATGACTTCCCCCTCCCTTGCTATCAGCTGGAGGGTAATTCCAGTCACTGGCAGGAGCAGCCACAGCTGTCAAATACATTGTGCTGGGATTTCCACCCCTCCAAATCCTTATATCAGGCAACAAGGAGGAGAGGAGCCTCAGACCCTGCTGACAGCTGGCTGCAGAAAGCACCTGTGGGTAAATCCAAGTGATGCTGATCCTCTGCCATGGCACCCCCTTTGCAGAATGGTGTCCTTTGGCAGTGGGTGACAGTTTGGATGGACTGTCACAAGCATCAGGAAACCTCAAGGAAAGAAAGTGAAGTCCAAAACAAAGAAGACAGTAATCAGTTAAGCTGCATGCACGTGGACAATTAATGTCACTTTTTAGATGGCAGTGGATGCTCCATCTGGCCATAGATGTGCTCACCTTCCTGCTGAGAACATGTTTGCAGTCAGTGAAGATTTAACAGATATTTCAATCATTGGTCTCACTGTTAAATCTTCAGTTGTGATGGCATTTCCCAAGTTACAGACTTCTCAAAACTCTCTTGTGCCAAGAGCCCCACTCTGCCTTTTTTCCCATGAAAGGTATAGAGGGCAAAAAGATGCTCACAAACACCCATCACACCTTCATAATTTATTAGAGCCAACAATATCGGGTTTAGGGCCAGCAGGTAACGTCAGTATGGCCACATTTATTTGGAATGATTTAGGTCACAAAACACTAACAAACTACTTGCAGTTGCACAGTTCCCAGCAACGTGCTTGAGAAGCTGGACCTCCTGGCTCAGAGATCCCCAGTGTGCCAGCCAAGTTGCTGTGTTGCTTATGGAACTTGCAGCCCCAGTACGAGGTCAGATGGCTCTGCACTGCAAAACCATCACTGCTGTCCAAGCTTGGCACAGAAATAGAATGCAACTGTCTCTGCTAACTTTGGGAAACATAGCTAATATGTATCTGTAATGAATACTAGCTTTAGTGCTTTGAACAGTTCAAAAACATTTGGTGTTAAAGAGTTCTTTGAATGTTTCTTTCTTCTCCATGCTGCAGTTAATTACATAAAGTCATGACAAACCGTACGCACAAAGGAAAAGTGCAAACATTCTTTGCAAGTTCTTGACCTGCCTTGGGACAAACACATTTTCTTTTGCATCCCCACAGCCTTTGAACAAACAGAACTGTTGCTTTACCTTTGTTTAACTTTCCCTGTTATCATTCGGGTTTTAGTCTGACTCTGATTTAATTTCCGGCAAGATTCTTTCTTTTTGCTTAAACTGTAGTAAGTGCAAAATTCTGGTCATCTGCTGACCCATGGAACAACTCAAGTTTCTTTTGCCATTCCAGTGGCTCCCACTCAAGTGACTGAGGTTACAGTTGCTTCTTGGGATCCTCCACCTCTACCTGTTGGGTTTTTTTCCTTCAGACAGAGGCTAGGTTCTTTATCTATGCTGTAAATGCCAAAAAAAAAGCAGTGCAAATTGGCTTTAAGGAAGCTGCACACAGGTGAGCCCGAAGTAAGACACCCTGTCTTTCTGGAAGTCTTACTAGCTTGAACGTGCAGCATTTACTCAGCATCCAAGTTCAGAGTGCATGCAGGGAGAGCTTAAGTCTGCCTATGAAGAGCCTTTCACTCTATTACCTATTCCCAGCTGCATTCTGTGTGACTGAGGCTGATGCTCTTTTTGGCATGGATTCAGATAGGAACATAGTCATACTGGAGTTTCTTGGTGCTAAGGTGTCTGGGAGAACTGGCAGCAATTTTGATACGTGCATCATGATGTTACAGAAATAGATTAAGAGCCTGTCCTTGAAATGTTGTTCTGTTCGACCCCACTGACCAATATTTCTGTTGAAATATTCTAATAAATTAATGTGTTTGATTTTTTAGAAGATTTTTTCCAGTTATTTATTTTTTTACTCTTTTTTGGAGATATTCTAGTAAAATTGGGTTTGGTTTTGATTTGAAGATGGTTTTGTTTGTTGTCATTTTGTTCAGTTTTGCTTTTTACTGGAAGACCATAAAGTAACTATAGTAAATAATGTGAAACTGTTGTGGGGATGTTGAATTTCTGGATTCTCTTTTTATGTTTTGTTTGTTTGTTTTTTAAGCTGGGAATGCACATGATATTTTAAATGAGAGCTTTGGTGCTTTAAGTAACCAAGATTGACACTTGGATTGACGTTAAAAAATACATGTTGCTCTAGTTTGTGTCATGTATATCAATGTATTTCCATAAAAGATAGATGCTTTGTTTTGTTTAGTTGCAACAAAAGGCGCTGTTTTCTCCATGTATTTAAACTAATGTTGTGTCCCTGTCTGTGTTTGAAAACAAAATGAGTCCAGACTAAATACAACTGACTTGCTTGGAAACATTTCATGGAGCCCAGTGTGAGAACTAGTCTAAGAGAAGGTTTGAAAGACGGTGTCCCATTTCTGAGCAGGTTGTTGTTGTAGCCCAGGAGAGGGAGTTGCAGAAAGACATGGACTTTAGGCACTAAGTATCACTGTTCCCAAATACGAATAGTGTATTTTTGGTTATCCCCTGATGAAAGTTATTTCCCTGCTCAGGTCAGCTCTGGTGCAGTATCAGGTTTTTGAATGCTGGTCCTCTTTCTGCTGTTGACCCATGGTGTGTACGTGTTACCCAGTCCCATCCACAGCCTTCCTCTGCCTCATCTTCCTAACCTTCCAAAGGGAAGGTTTGAGCAGCACTGCTACAAATGTGTCAGGAGAAAGGGTTCTGAGGTAATGACATTTACTTTCTCTCTGATCAAGCCTAAAACCAGAAAACCCTGGGGAGAAAGTGGGGAAATTATGTTATACTTGAATGGATTTAAAAACGCGGAGAAAAAACACAAGCTATTTTGAGCATTCCATGTTATAGTTAAAATCTGTTGAATAAATGCCTAGAATTCAGTTCAAAATGAAAAATCAAAGACAATTTTTTTTTAAAAATACATTTCTATTACATATTACCAGACCTTCCCCAGACTCTCTTCCCCAGTGAAATGTCAGCTGAACAGGGCACGGCATATTTCTGTGTGGATAGAAATTCTATTCCCACAAAACCCCATTTTGCAATTACTACTTTATTTCACCTATGTTTTTCTGGAGCAGAACTAATCTAATCGCAGCACTTTCATTGACAGGATCTATAAGTATTGTCAAAATAATAATAATAGTAACCAGAAGGACTGCTCAAGTGTCTCTGCTGGTTTAGCCATACAATTCTTTAATGTGTTTTAATCCTTTTGCTGCTGTCTCAATTCTTAACAGTGCTTGAAGGCAGTGTCTGCAACTAAGTATTTCCCAGCCCTAAAATAAACTTTGTGGAATGAAACAGTAACCCTGGAGATAGCCATTCAGGTCGTTTTTCAGGGCTCTATAATCAGTGTTTCATCAGAAGGCTTTTTGTATTTGCTTCCAATATTATTTTGCTTTATTGTGTTCTTGTGATTGTAGTTCTTATTCCAATAAGCTTCACATATTTTCCTTGGAATACAATCATCTTCTGTGTGGATTTGTGCATGTAGGCTTTTGCAAATGCAATTTATTTTTCAATTGCTTTATCAAAGAGCACAGTCATCTACCTGGATTAAATGAGCTCATTAGAAAATTAAAACTTTTAGCTTATTTTAGAATGCAGTTTACATTGTTTTTTAGTCAAGTCTTTTCTTTTTCTTCTATGCCAAACTCAGTGGTCTGTAATGTAATAAATTATGCACACAGACAAATGAACTGGAACAAAATTACCTTTCTTCTGAGTAACAGATTAGTTTTACTTTGTGTGTGCAGTGGTCTGTCTTCCTGTTGATGTATCCTGAGGATAGGGAAGAAATTTATGACAGTCCTACTGAAAAGGCTAATGGAAGTTAGATGCGTTTTCCTGCCCTCTGGCAGCTTTCTCAGAACTAAGAACAAAACTGGAGAGTGGAACATATTGTGACACTGGGCATTTAAAGTAAATTCCAAAGAATTTTCAGCCAGAGGACTGTACTCTCATCTCTGAAACTTTGATTTCAACTACTGTGGAAGAGTGATTTGTATAAGAGATTTTTACCAAGATGTAGGCAAGTGGGATTTTGGAATTGTTTAATTAACAGTATTTATCTATTTAGGAGTTTATCAGATTAATCAAATCAACATTTTCCCTCATTTTTTTCCCCCTATTCATTTCCACTGTGATATCAGAGTACTTCTGCAACTCTGCCCAACTTATTTTTATCTTGTTAAATTTCTCCAACTCTAGAGAAAAGATATTGGGTCATCAGTTGTAATACTGTACTTCTGAATGAATGGTACACATTTTTCTTCCCAAAGCTTCTAGATTTCTTTTGATGTCTTTTTTTTTTTTTTTTTTTTTTTTTTTTTTTTTGTTTTAATGAAGCAAACCAACTGTATCCTACAATAATAGTTTAAGGGAAGTTCAAAATACTTTGGCAATGTGAGGACTTAATCTATGTGTAATTTGACGTGGTGTATATTTCTGGGCCAAGTTCGGACTAACATCTAAGCACCAGATGGTTTGTGGTGGAAGGACGCTTTGGTGATACTCCAAACCAAAAGCTCAGATGTTGAATATTTTGTTTCCCATAGCCTTGGTAAACATGAATGTGATAGATACATGGTTATGGTGTCCTACTCTGCATCAGGAAATGTGAAGTTTCACTTCAGATTTGTTTGAAGAGGAAAGATCAGCTGTTGTGCCACACATCTACTATTGGGATCCCAACATATCACAACGCACCTTTCAGGATTAGGCCTTTTGGTTGATATTTGCAAAAATAATTTAGTGTGCTTTATCCCTAATGTCACTCACAAAATTGCCCAAACATATTAGATGCCTTCACATTACCAAAATCAGATGAGTACTGAGGGGCTAAGTAATTTCATGAAGTTAGTCTTTTTTTCTCCTGTTGCTCAACTCTCTGTTTGCAATAAAATACCCCAAAGATAATACCAGTGTTTTATGTCACAGGAGAATTGTGAAGACACATACATTAAAGATTATAAGACGGTAGCTGCAAGTTTCTTCTCTGAATATAATTAACATATTCTGCAAGGCAAGTGTGTGTACACTCACTTTAACATGTTTTGCAGTAGGAAGAAGAATTAAATGTGTGCTTAATCTGAAGCTCATGCTCAAGTGCTTTGTTGAATCAGGCTCTGTAATAACAATCCAGTCTCTTCAAAATAGTGTTTCTCTATTCCTGTGTTCCTGACTACATTGAGCAATGTACTGTTTAATTACATCAGAGCCGCTGAGTATTGACATTCAGCTCACTTACAGGTAATGCTTCAGATTTCACTGTTCCCTTATCTAACAGATGAGACATCTTTACATTAGAAAGAACATTTAATCCTCTAAATAACAAGCCTCCCTTATAAGTAATTATGTATGAAAAGGTAAAAAACACAGCTCAGAAAGGTAGTTTGCTGATACAGCTAGAGCAAGAGCAGAACGGCATTTTTAAATCAGTCTAAAATCAGGCTCATAATTATGCAACTTGTCACTTCTGGAGTCATTTAATGGAAAGTGGAATTAAATGTATAAAAGCGTAGCTATTACGAAATTTCATTAAAATCAGTGGAAAACACAGGTGCTGAAAACTAGGCTGACTTGGAGATCTATCTTTGAGTTGGGACATCCTATTTTGCAGGCGTACAAGACGACCACTGTCCTGTCTCAGTGCAGTGAGTAGAAGGCAGATTGGAGAATAAGCCTTGTGAGCTGCATTGGGCTTTCATCTGAGAGATGTCTGTAGAAACATCACCCATATCTGATATGGGAGATGAGTAAGGACTGGGTCCCTTTCCCTAGCAAGGATTTCCTGAACTGATCCTGAGCTGGGAAATGCTCAGGCTCAATTCAGGGGAGCAGAGGCAGAATTAGGAAGGATTTTGTGGCTGCTGGCAGAAACAGTTACTCTCCTAAAAAACAAAGGGGTTTGGAGTTCAAATGAAGGAGAGAAATAGTAGTCAGAAGAAAGGACGGGGAGGGAAAGGGCATGAACTTTTAAAGGCGATTATGGGATTTAGATACACAACTCTTATTTGTGTCATGCGATGCATATCTCCAGCTACATGCACAAGTGGGTGGTGGCACAGGCATTAGGTATCACTTCTGCTGTAAAAATCATCCAACTCCACCTTAGTTCAGCTTGCAGAGATTAGACAGACCTCTCCAGGACCGTGAAAAGATCACTTCACTAGTAGTGAGGTCTAAAGACTAACTAAACTGCAATTTTGCCAGTTATGCAAGTCCTGCATGGACACAGAGTAAGTGGAATAACTGTTTTGTTCACATAAATGTTTCAGAAAAGATTTAAAATAAACCGAGAATGGCCTCACACCTGTGTCTTTAAATCTAACCAAAGAGAAGAGGGAGTACAACAAAGTATGAAAACAGGGTTTGAGCCAGGAGCCTGATTCTAACCTGACTTTATCTATTGATGAATGCAAATTCTCCCCTTGATAAATTAAGTCAAGCTTTGAAGAAATATCCTAATCAATCAATTTGTGTATTTAAGGTTTCTTGTATAAGCAATGTCAAACAAGACAATGTGTCCAGGCCCACCGTGCTCTTCATAAATCCTTTAGCATATCCCTACTTGGAGGTATACATTTTATGGGAATTGATGATTTGGAATAGGTTCATCATTAATTTAGCTACAAAGAAGTGCAGGGGGTAGATATGATAAATTGGTAACTACAGGCATCAACATATTTTTAATCCTCTTGATCAATTGCTTTCCTCAGACTTTGTCTGCAATGCAGGGTGGTTATCGTAGTTCACAGGCTTTAACAACACACAAGTGTTTAAATAAATAATTGTGGGCTTTTCCACACACTTTACTGGGTAAATATAGTACATTTTAAAACGCCATGGTATTCTTAAAAAGCCCATAAAGACTGCATTTCAACTGAGACAAGACTGCACCATCAGACTTGCACAGTGATAAGTGTCCTGATGTTCAGTCTTGTTGCCCTAAATCATGGAGTAGTAATTCCCACTTTGAAAAAAATCCCTCCAGTAGATTAACATGCTCTATGTCCAGCTTATTGCTGACTGGCAAGAAGTTATAGGTGTGCCACCAGACACTTGCTCTGGAACTGTTTTCAAGTTTTTCATTGTTTTCCTACAATGAAACCCCATCTAATGAATTTCCTTCTCTGCCAACCTGTTGTAGAAGTTTTCAGAGATATTCTGCTTTCACATACGTTTCATGAATCTTTCTCCTAAAGGCTTAGGGTAATATTCACTTACGTATTCCAAATGAGTCTTATAAAAAGGGTATCCTCTGCTTTTTGAATCACTCAATTTCTTTTGCAAATCTCCTCTCAGCTGGATTTCTGCTACCGTTACTAGGACACAAGGTTCATTGAAGTGAACAGACATTAAAAGGCTTTGCATTAGCCCTTTCTCCTTTGAGATAACATTATCTTACCTGAATTAGAACATGTATGCTCCAGGCAATGAGAGATGATCTAGGGGTAACAGTGGCACAGGTGATCCCAGAGTCAAGTTAGGGAAGTGGGACTAATTAGCTTTCTGCAGAAACAGAACAGTGTATTTCAGAGACAGCATCATGCAAGTGCCACTGTATTACTCTGGGACCAAGTCTGTATCTCTGAACAATGTTAGGCAGTTGTACTCTGCGGGTTATTTCGAGCTTTAGCATTTGCACATCACATACCATTGTAAATGTCCATAAGGTCTTCAGAGGCCCCTGCTGCTGTAATGAGCTGTTCAACTCACTGGAGCAAGGCCAACAAAATGTAGAAAATATTAAGTGTGGTAGGCCTTCAGAAAGAAGTTGGATTGTTTGGAGGACATTAGGAAATGACAAAAATTCTTTTCAGTAAATAGTCATAATTACTAGTTTTGATTGTTTCAGTTAACATTATCGTTTAAACAGAGAGGTGGGTGAGGGTACTGTGTGCACAGAGGAGACTCTGTTTCTCTGTGATCCCCAAAATTAAAGCCTCCCTTGCAGCAGTTCCAGCCCAGCTACGTCAACTGTGTTCTGTTGTGTCTGCTCTCTAGAGATACCTTTTTGAGGCATCAGTGCAGCACTCATCAGTGTGATGGGGAGATGTGTGTTACTAAGGGATTTGTGGAGGAGGTAGATACAGAGAAAAATATTAGCGTTTTCTGTTGAGATACTCTTGGCTGCAGTGCTGTGAAGGTAAGGAAATGTTGCTCACATCAACAACAGCTTAAAAGGAGGTTTGCAAACAGTGTGTTCCTTACATAAGTGCTTAATGCATGACTTAGAAATATATGTGTTTTAAAGCTTCTCTGCCATTTGCCTGTTACAGGAAATTATATCACACATATTGTGTCCGCTTAAATTACCCAAGTTTGAAAGGTGAATAGATATTTTTCTAGGGACGTAAGAATTAAATGACTCTCTTTCATCACAAGATCAGCCTTTAATTCATCTTATATCCACTATGAGTCAGGCATATACCAAACTGAAATGCTTAGTTCTCACAAAACCATTTTATTTCATAATGTCATGTGATTGGAAAGAATTTCCAGTGCTCATTTAATTCATCCGTCTGTGCTAGTGTTAATCTAAATGAAGAGTTGTCCAGTTTTCCCTAGAAGACTTTCACCTCTGAACCTTCCCAAGATATCCCTCAATTAGATAGTTCCTCTCTAACCCAAATCTCACTCAGTTCACACGTTAAGCTTCACTATGGTAAACATACTCTGCTCAAAGACTACTACTCTATTTCGTTCTCAAAGTCCTAAAATCTACTTTTTCCTTTATTTGTGCTGCCTTGTGGGTTTTTTTATGTGTTCTTGCCAAATGCCGACACTCTTTCATTCATTGCTGAAAACTGCTTGAAGTATTCCTGCTGAAGTTGTATGTTTTGAATGTTCATAAACAGTAAACTTTGGTGTTTATGTGTGCTGATACATTCATTTGTGGAAGGGGCCAATCATAAATGATCCTGGAAATGCATATTGCTCTAAACTCCGCCTTCTGCATGGGGACCATCTAGATATAATCTTATTTACTGCATTTTGACATTATTAATATTTTTCCCTTTTCTTCAAGGTGTTTTTTGTATCTGTCCTTGTCTCTCTCCCTGCTTTGGGGACCTATGTTTGAAGCTTTGCTAATTGATTATGTCAGTGTCTTCCAGGACAGAATGCTCCAGCATCTGAGAACTCTGGGGGGTTGTGTGAGAAGAATTTCTCAGCCTAACACGGAAAGGTTTGGGTGGGTAAAATGCAACAAAGCAACATACATAGGAGATGTAGCAGTTTTTCCAACAGTGCTTTAAAAGCAGCAGAATTTTTGAGTCTATAACTGAGGCCAAGACAAGGACAAACTCTGAAGACCTATGAAAACTTTTTCTTTTCAGCAAAGGGTTATCACCATCCACACAGATGATTTATTTGTCTCAGTCAGGGGCTGGTTTCTGAGAGGAAAGAGGTCAATGAATCATCAACAAGCTTAAGGGTTTGCCTTTCATTGTAGCACTGCTCATGTTTTACATATGCAGCTGAAGAAATACACATTTCTGGTGGCACTGGGATTCAGCGGGGATGCAAGTAGTATCTGAAATTTTGAATCTAAACCCCAACTGAAATCACATCCCAGTGTGAAGCAAACACATTTGTCATTTATTATTGGTGAGCTGGATATCTGCTTCCTCACAGCTTTGACTATTAACAGTGAGCTGCTTAACTGAAACATGACAGGCATGTGAGGGGTTGGCAGTTTCTTTCCCAGTCTGAAAATGCCAACGTTTCCCTCAACTAATTTCTCTGGCTGGGTGAGCTTACAGCTTAATTTATGTCTGGAGGAAAAGCGAGTTTAGATTCAAGGTTTTGCCTAACTTTTCTCTTGTAACTCTCTGTAACTCTCCACTCTTGACAAGGAAGGAGATATTACATGAATTTCTGAAAGAAAGGAGTTGTCTGTTCTGGCTCCTCAAGATGAAGTCTTCTTTAAGTGTCCCACTTGTTCCTTACTTTGTCATTTTGGCTCTGTCATATGTTTGAGCACCAAATCAGAAGTAGTTATTCAACAGGAGGGTATGTGTGGTCTAACAGTACTGGCTTCAGAGCCACTGAGAGTGGAGCAGGGGATGTCACCTAGTGGCTGCAAGTCACTGGTCTGAAGATAGAGCAGTCCTGAAAATACTGAGCGTGGGCAGCCCAGTTTTGTTCAACCTGTGATGCCACCCCACACAGGTCGCCTATTTTCAGCTGCATCCACCCATGTTCTCTACTCCTAAAGAGCTCCAACAAAGCTTTCCCAAGTAGGGGCATGGTGGGGGGAACAAGGGTAGCACACATAGAATATGCCTGAGGAGGAAAAAAGCACAGGGAAAAAAATCTTGGGGAGATTATGTCACATCCCTCAGTCTGCAGGGACGCCTTGCTCATTTTCATGCTTTCATCTACATAAATTAATCCGGCATACATCTGGATCCCAGAGTTTTAGGAACACATGTAGCATTCTATGTCCATGTGGTGCTAAATCACTATTTTGTTTTGCTTTTCTTTGCAGTGAAATTAAAACTCAGCAATGTGTAGCAGTAATTCCTCGTGCTCTGAAATTGTGACATTAGCCTTTTTGGCTGAGAGAGGAGGTTGAAATAGAGATGCTAAGGTTTGCACTGAGGAATGTGGCATTCTCAGCAAGGAGCAGCTGAGGTCCTCTGGGGTTCAATGTCATGGAGACGGAACTTCTAATATGTCACTACTGGATTTTGTATTCATTAGTGTTCGTTTGCACTGACATTATACTGCCCCGTTTTTTTTAAACTTGTCAAGTGTTTCTCAAGTTTCAAGTAATTTTCTTTCATCAAAACACGAGAATTGTTCATCTTCTGTAAATGTTTGTTCAGTACGTGATTTGCAGAAACACAGATTTTGAATCTGTTCTTGATCTCCTGTTGCACAACCTGAAGAACATCACCTGGCAATTCTTGTAGCAAACCTTACATTTGGCCTAAAACAACACGTCAAGAATGTGTTATTGTGATGTAAAGATCTGAGTTGATGATGAATTGTAACATTTTCCCTAATATTCAGTTTTTGACCATAAGTGGTAATACTGCACAGCATCTTACTAAGCACCTCATTTCACTTTGAATATTTCATGCTTTGTACAACTTTCTTAAAAACAGATGTACTGTTAAGCATCGTGTACTATGATAAAAAGTAAACACACTGGATTGACACTAGATATTCTTTGTATGCATCCAGTAAAATTTTAGTGTGACATAGCAGGCAGTAAAATTGGTAGAGGAGGACTTAGATTAATTGTTACTAATGGAATAGAGGTTTTCAAGAGATTTTTTAGATGCTTCTTGTACTTGGGCTGGAAATCCTATAGGAACTTCTGTAGTTGGGGATTTCAATACCTTTTTTCTCCTTCCAAACAAGACTCTGAACTACAAAGCATCTGCATTACAAGAAGTGTTGCACTCAAAAATCTTGGTTTATGGGCAAATAGAAAGGAAACCATTTATACGTCTATCTGCATGCCAAGAATTTATTGTTAATATAATAGAAATCTTAACAGTGTTATCTTTAGCAGTTCAGGTCTAAATATTACCAAAAAAGAAAAATATAGTTAGAACTGTTATATACACACTTCCTGATTTCTAGCCTTTCCCTCGTGTTATGCTTCCCCTTCTCCTGTTCTTCAGAGTGCTGAGACCAGCGGTTTAATGCTGGTGTTGATGCTGGTGGACTGTTGTGGAGACTCCTCAGCATGTGGGACCTTTGCAGGGTGAAATAGGTTGTTTGTGTGGATGGTTTCTCTTTCCTCACTCTAGGACTCCGTTGGGGGGACCTATATATTCTCTAATACACTTTTCACGACTCTTAAGTACTTCTACAGCTAAAACAGGACTGTGCACCTGCTCACACCAGATGACTGGCTCAGTTCTCCAGGTTTGCTTTGGCTGGACCAGCATTTCTCCGACATGGGTGCAGAAGGGAAAATGCTCTCTCAACCGCTTATGGAAAGGAGAAGCTTTGTCCAGTCCAGACTTTTGTGACTTGCTCATGCAGGCATGATGAAAACATTCTCCAGAGCTAGAGTCAAGAATAAATGCATTCCTCACCAGGTTAGCAGTGGCTATCAGTGTTTTTTCTATGTCTTTTTAGTGTAGAAAACACTGCATTTCCCATCAATATCTGGCTGTAGGCCTGCAAGCCTAAAGCATTAGGTCTACATTTGAGATCTGTGGTGCACAGTACTGGTGGAGGCTTTCTTCCTTTTCCTTTTCCTTTTCCTTTTCCTTTTCCTTTTCCTTTTCCTTTTCCTTTTCCTTTTCCTTTTCCTTTTCCTTTTCCTTTTCCTTTTCCTTTTCCTTTTCCTTTTCCTTTTCCTTTTCCTTTTTTTCCAATTTGATGGCATTTTGAAAAGGGGGAGTCAGGGGTTGAGCTGGACTTATGGGAGAAGAAACTGATGTGTTGTTGGGCCTCTGGGATTAGTTAGTAGATGACCAGAAGCAATAACCCATGTAGCTGGTGTCTTTTATCTGTGTCGTGGCTAGTAGTTTGAGTCATTCATTGGTCAAAGCCATGAAAATTATTCCAACAAGAATGTGAATGACCAACTCTGAGGTTTTATAATTGATAATTTTAAAAAGGAAGAATAAGACTAGAATGTTTCTATGGCAAATAACAGAACATCTCCTTAATATGCAAAGCATTTATTTTTATGCAAGCTGTGCTTGTATGGTTTCTCTGGACAGGAATCCAAAGCAGCTGTGCTTTTCTCTTTGAATTCCTCTGCAGGTTATAATGAAGCAGCATTTAAGGCTCTATTTTTAATCTTGTCATTCTTGTCTTGTTCCAAACTGCCCAAGTTTTGTACCTCATGGATTTTAAGTTGCCACCAGAATTCATAAAAAGAAGAAATTGAGGAAAGAAAGAATCTTGTTGTTCCATAATGCAGCCAAACTCCCAATTATATTCCTCTTGTTAACCACACACTGGAAGGAACTGCCCTCTTGCTTTGTTCAAGTGTGGAAAAGTTCTTAGCAGATTGAGTGATCAGTGATTGAAAATGCCCAGAAACCATATTTGTGTGGGTAGAACGAATATGTCATGGATACTATTCTATGTGATTTCAGTTTGTTTGCAAAAGGCTGAAATTGGGTGAATGATGAGGACAGTTGGTTCATTGCCAGACTGAAAAACTACTGCTATGAAGGGAAAAGGTCTTCATTCTTAAAGGAGACATTTTCTGAAATTAAACGTACCATTTTGAAAGGAATATTCTGAATGCTTATTTTGGAAGGCTCTGGTATGAGATGGTCCAGCTTTTCCAAATGTGGATGTCTGGAAGTGAAAATACACAAAATATGGGCTGGTCCTCAACACAAAATCACAGCAGGGTTAGTGAATCAGCCATCTGCCTGAAAATTAAAAATAAACCCATAATCCAGCTCCAGCAGGGTTGGGTGCAACCACAATGCTGCTGAAGAAGAGAGCTGGAGGAAGGGACTCTGCAGTCGCCTTCATCTTACTGGGAGTCTGTCCCTGTCCTGTCTAGTTTGCCTGGCCTTCCTCAAGGTGTCCTAGGGTTTCTCAAAGCTTTTTGTCTCCATTTCCCAACAGCTTCCAACCAGGAGTTTGCTGCTGTATGCTTTCCCACTTTTTCTCTCTCACTGCAGGTCTGGTCTTGCAGGGAACTTGGAAGAAATTTCAACTCTGTGGAAACTGCTGCACCATGTCAGGATAGTCCTTTGGGAGACAGCGGCTAAGGACCTCCTAATGCAGAGGCGCTGGGCTTATCAGATGCTTCCAAAAGAGGTATATTCATCACTGATGTAGTATCAGGTGCTGTCTCCAATATTTGCTCTTCTGAACAGACAGGAGAATATTAGTTCCTGCTGCAGCAGCAAGGACTGTACTGTGAATGACATAAATTAGCATTTCATCATGCTTACCTGCCATATTTTACCTCATAAAAACTGTATTTCTTTACAGTGTTTCCCTTTGTTTTAGTGGTATTCTTCCCTTCAGCTGGCATAGGTTTCACTATCACAATATTGCGTGTTGTTCCCTGAAGCATTTATAGAGTAGGTGTCACAGGTTTAATGGATCGGGAATATAATTATTCTTATCGTATTAAATCTTTTACTGATGTCACTTGGCCATGTTTATTTTTTACTTTTTTTTTTTTTTTAACAACGAATTTAAATACAGAAATTATTTTAAAACCTACCACAATTGAACAGGCCAGCATTCTCCTGTCAGACACATCTTGAAGTATCCAACTTCACTGACATTTTGCTTGAATTTCTTGCTGGGTGAGAAATGCCTGGGAGCAAACTGAAATGATCTTCTAGCAGAAAGAGCTAGTTCCCTGCTGGGGTTTGTACTTTTTAGGGTGTTAATCTAATATACTGTATAATCTAACAATCTGTTTCCATGTGGATGTAGAATTTACTTGGGCAGTGGGAAAGGAAGATTGCTAATATATTTTGTGTAAATATGGGATCGAACTAACTGACACTGTGTAATTTCCTTGACACAGAGAGAATATTGCACTAAGGTGGATTTCTTTCCCCCTCCAAAAAAGATTTCCTTTAAAATTGCAGGTTTAGGCTGGTCGAATTGGTGACACTGCCTGATAATAAGCAGAATCTTTCAGATAAGAAAAGTAAAGGAAAAAAATAATAAAACCCGCAAAACCAAAACAAATTAGTCAGACATTTTGAAATAAATAAATACCTTTTTCAAAATAATTACGTTCTATCCTATGTTGAAAATTGCCAGGAATATCATTCAAAAGAGGGGTAAGAAATGGGTTAAAGATACACCCCCACAAAACAGTTTCTCTAGCAGTGATTATAGGTATCATTTGACTGACGTTTTTCATGTTCTTTTTCTCTCACTACATAACATTAAAGTAATAATAATTGAGGATTAAATCCAAATATATAGATCTTATTATTATTATTTTTGGCATCTGGTAGTTAAAATAGATTGCTTGCTGAGTTTCCTTGGGAGATCAATGGATGTTGCAAGCCCTACGGTGTGGTTGTGATCATGACATATTCCTTAACAAATGAAGTTAATAACTATGCACCGATACGTGGACATTTTCCCAAAGGAGGCAGTCCCATACTGTTCCCTGTTTTCTGTATGTGCCGCCTGCATGATTGAGTATTTCATTAGTCCTAAGATTTGCAGGGATGGCTTCAAGAATATATGATAAATACTGCAGATAATGTATGGCCACGAGCAATACTTTATTACGTGAAGGGTATCTACCAGCTACTGAAGGGCCTGGTAACTTGAAGGTAAACCCAGAGGAAACTATCAAAATAATTTAAGAGCATTACATGCATTCATCCATGTACTCCAAGGACATTCATTTTTCCCTCATGCCTGCTGATATAGTTCAGGGACACAGTTCATTCTGGCTAACTAGGTGAACCCATCTCAAAGGAAGTAGGTACTGTTTATGAGTAGAAACTCCCTACGCACCAGCCTTCATCTGTGAAAAAGCCATTGGCAGCTTCCAGAAGGAAGATGTACGTGGAATGAGACAGTACCGAGAAGAAATGGGGATGGGGAAGGATATGTGTCTTGTGATTGCAAACACAGATGTGAAGTTAGAAGAGGAAGAAGGACCAGATCCACCTGCCACTGATACCAAATGCAAATGGAGCTGATGGATTTCTCAGCTTTGATTTTTTTCAGGTACACGGAAACCTCTGATCTTCCCTGTTTCCCTGGATGCAGTGACTAGGGATGAGGTGGATCACGTTACGCAAAGCAAGCAGCTTTAATTCTGGTGGGACGGCTCAGTGTATCGAGGTGTATTAATACTAATGAGTTTGAAAGGAAGGGAAAGGAGAGAAAAAGATGTCTCCTTACCCTACCTCTTCCCAGCTCAATACCTTTTCCTTTTATGGCTTTTTCATCTCAGTGTCCCCTATTTATTTGCCTACAGATGAACCTGGGTCTCTTAAGAGTATTCCAGTAGGGAGTTGATGACTTAATTCTTTTTTTATTTCCCATGGTCTGAATGTCTCACCAGCCCACAGCTAACAGACAGAAAATTCAGTTTTCACATCTCAGAAAGTTCTAAAAGTGTGCATCTGGCATTTTCATTGTTGAGTTTTGGGGGTCTTTTAATAATCAAACAGAACAATCCTTTTCACTTTCTCTTCTGACTTAGTTAAAACTTTCAGACTGGGATTAGTTTTTTCTCTTATCCAATTGAGAAACATCTGCTCTAGTTCACCTCTAAATGATCTTCGAAGGGTGTGTAAACCCCATGTATAAGAGCCAGTCACATTAAGGCAAAGTGTTCCACAGGAAACTGTAAAAAACTAATATCTTTACATGGAGTTAGGGATGCGGAGTACGGTGATTCTGAACAGCTACCAAAAGAATGTCTTAAAGGTCTCTTGAAACTTTTCCCATAAAACAGGCTCATCTTTGGGCTTCTAAGTGAGCTTTGTTCTCTCTGAACAGGCCATTGAGGGGTGACTTACACTTTAGCTGACACACTGTACAAGAGTGTGTCAGAGCTAAAAGCATAAATTACTGCCCTGTGAGTTCAGGAGAAGCTTCTGCAGCTGGCCTCAGACTTGGGAAGAGTGTTCTGCTCCTCTTCCTTTCTATGAGCATGGTACATAGAGGGCATAGTGGCCCTCTGGAATTTACTCTCTGCTTGCACAGTGATCCACACCCCCACACCTATCTGCTCAATTTTTTAAAGATAAGAAAAGTAAAGGATATATAGTTGCTGGAGGTGTCTAAAGACATGTGCCTCAATTATTGATAGGGGATTACAGACCTTTATGTAAAATAGACACACACGCATTTTTAAGTTTTATTTCAGCGGTTAAATATTAATGATTTTTTTATTAAAAAGGCTCTTTATCAATTTAGTTCTCGTTAGAGAATCCTGAAGGCAGGGAAGAGGAGTACAAGGCTGTTAGGATTCTCTGGGTGATCAGTGGTGCTGTACACAAGCAATAATAATCTTAGTCTCACATTTTAGTCCTCAGAGGAAAGGAAGAGGCCCAAACTCTTCCTTTCCAGCCATGTCACACTGCCAGAACACCAAACAGAGAGGCCATGGAGTCCTTTACAGACTCTCCCAAGTGGCCTGCATACACAAAATAAGGCAGGCTACAAACAGCGATATATTTCTAGAGGGCACAGAGGGTTTACTTCTTGCTGTCCCTTTTAGTGCTGCAGCACTACACTATAGATTTGTGTTGTTCAGAGAAGGAACTGATGCGATTCTTTGCCAGTCTATCAATTGTCGGGAACCTGAAGCTCCAAACAGCTTCAGGCTGACATTAAACTGTTCAAATGATCTGCTGAAGTTTGCAGCGATGGCTCCAGAGTGTTCTGGCCAAGAGCTTTTTGCTAATGCAATTAACACTGATATCCATTTGTCCCTGGACTGTTTTCCTGCATTGTACTGTCCGGCCATCCTGGTGTTTTTACTGCAGTGTCTAGTTAATTAGCACTTGGTCTGTCTTCTTGATACTTTGATTCCAGTCTCGTTATTTTATGCAAATCTGCATCTTGCTGAATCTGCCGCGTTTTAGGCCACATGCTGAAATAATCAAACCCCCTCTGCATCCCATTGTTGCTGTCCTCTCTTTTTGGGTTTTATTAATTTCTGTTCGTGTGTGCGTGTATGTGCATATCTGCCTCCTAATTTAGAAGGAATTGAAAGCTTAATTTCAATTCTCATACAAACAGTAACATTTTAAATAGAAGTAGAGTGTAAAATGGCCAGGTTTCATTTCCTAAGCTTTTCTGCCTGAACCTCCCATTTTACCAGGCCAAAAAGGATGGTGTTGGAAGCCCTTTCCAGGTAGCAAAGTAGGCAATGTGATTCTACTGCTCAAGGTCAGGGAAAGATGTTTCCCATCAGAGACACTACTTTGTTTTTCGTAAGTGCTTCACCACAAGGTTTTTTGTCTTCTTTACTGTGTCTGTTATCCAACAAACACTGCAAGTCTCATACTTTTTGGACCCCGGCAATATCAAAGTAGTGTTTCTTTCCTTCTTCTCCCTTTGAGGTGCTACAAGAGAAGCAACATTTTGAAGGCAAAGATGAAACAAATTTCATTTTCTTATTTGTCTTACTAGAGCCTCTCTGAACAGAATGGATCAAACTGCTAATTACAAGTCAGCTTGTGCTTAGAGATTAAAGAAAAATTGTTACTGTGAGAGGAGATTTTTCATGCATCTCCCCTTTCCAGAAAAGCTGGAGGGCACACCTGAATGAGTAAAATGGAGTGAAATGACACCAAACGTGCTACATGTTGGAGATTTGCAGTGATCTGTGATGATGAAAGCAACAAGATCAGTAGCAGCCAGACAAAAATGATGATTTGCTAATTCTCTGAACTGGTATGACAGTATTTCTAAAGCCCCAGCGGACACTTCAGACAGACATTTGAATGCAAAATGTATCTTTGCTATCTCAGGATGGGAGATCAGAAATTTGACCCAAACAAGACCTCATACGGTCAACCTGAGTTGACCATGACTAAACTAGAGTAAAATTTGGTGGAAAACACCCGTAAGAATTTCTTTGAGAATTTCAGCTTCTATCTCATACAGGTGTCTGGAAAAGCCTAAAAGTTTAAGAGTAATCAAGAAAGCTAAGAATCTTCTTTATGGTCTCTACCATAGCTCTTACTAGAGCCGGAGTGCAATGAAAGTACAGAGATAATATAAATAGAGCAGTTTCTTAATGGGCTGTAGGCAGATACCTGGTTAAAAGTTTTCAAAGAGTACAGTGCTTGCTTTCTGTTGTGTTTAGACCTTCATACTGAGAAAAGATTTGTAAACCTTGTACATCCTCCTGACTGATACAAGGAGGAATCCTCATTCAGACATCTCAGTACCTTGGTTGGCAAGGGACAAATGTGTCACTCCTTACTGGTCAATCTTTAACCACTGGTTTTTGGGGCATATTTCAGACCTTTGCAATTTACTTGCAAAATCACCCAGATCAGTATTTTTTTTTAATCATCTTTCTTATTTCAAAGAGAAGAACAAGCATCCAGAATACCTGGTCTCTCCTCACTATAATCCCATAAAGTATTTCTGACATTTCTGATGCGTTAGGGATATGAGTTAAAGAGTTGAGATCTCAGGTATCATTTACAACAGTCCTGAGGAGCTGCTGAGAGTCATTAGGTTGAGCAGAATACTTATGACTCCCTTAGAAGCATCCCTCAATGGTAAGAATTGGAATCCACTTTCAAGCATTGTCACCCTGTTCTTTTCAATGATCTTCTGCAGCTCTGAACTTGCAAGAGATGTGATTGCTGACAGCACAACTGACAAGTATGCGTTTGCTGCTATGGTCTGGGCAAGACTCCTGTTGCGATGAACAGCTTCTCATCACGGGAGATGCTACAGCTGAGCGGAAAAGGTAAGAGACAAATGAACTCTTGGCCAGGTCGATTGTTGAGTGAAACTGGGGTTCTGACAGAAGCAGTTAATTAGGAAATCATTTATGCACTGATTATCAGCATTGCCTGCCTACAACCACAATGCAGCTCTTGTATTGTAGGAAGCAGAGTGTAACTTTATAGTATACTTGTGTTGTCAATTACCTGCCTAACAGGCTTATAATTGAAACCACTATTATCATGTAGTTTTCATAATAAGCAATAAACCCTGTAAAATAATGCATGAAGACCATCCAAGCCTATGGAGAGCATGTATAAATCATGTAATCAACAACAGCTTGCATTGTGAATCCCAAAAATTGATTAAAAATAATACACTTCCTAGAGATGCTTCAAAGAAGCATCTCTAAAATTCAGGAGCTTTTGGTTGAGAATCTGGATCTTGAAATAATGGCTATAAGGCAGAAGTTTTAAAGCCTAATCCTAAACCTATGAATTCAGTTGACAGTTTGCCTTAACTTTATGGAAATTTGGACCAGACCTTTAAAAGCCAAAGTATGCCCAGGTCTTGTGCAGTACTTCACACACTGGAGGCTGGTATTTCTCTTGCTCCATCTATTTCTAGTGAAGCAAAGGAGCTCAGGATGACCTAAGAAGTTCAAGGAATCAGATTGGCTTTGCATCTTTCCCACAGCATAACTGCGAAAGCAATCACAGGCCAGGGTAAAATAAGAAAACAATTAAGGTGTACAGATATTTAGGCACCTTGCTGACTGGAGGACTATGGTTTTAACAATAATCCTCACAAATTTGGCCACTGACTATAATTAACACATAAAGTTCCTTGAGGGGAATAATGTTGCACATAGTTTGGGCTTCTTGTGATTAATAATTGAAATGAACTGCAGCTTTTCCTCCTAGCAGACACTTTTTCTGCCCGTGAAGATAAGAATTATCTCTACTTGTGAATCAGGAACTTATTCAACTTATTGCTAATGTCACTTAGAGCATATATAGATAATACATTCTGGGAGCAGAGAAAAAGGAAACATACTTATCCCCCAGACAGAAATATTGACAAGAAATCCTGACCTTTCTTGGTTTATATAAGTCATTTAACTAGAGGCTTCTCGCACCATATAGCAGCTGAGTTAGAAACTCGAGCCATTTTTCTCATGAAAACCCCCATGAGTTAGTGGCTAACTGCTTGAAAGTAATCCTGATGAAACAGCATGACCTCTTTCACTTTCTTTACTCTAGTTTAATACCTTCATTTAAGTGAGAAGATTTGACTTTATAGAATATTCAGTCTTTTTCAAAAATACAAGACTTCCATCCCCTCAAATCTTTATGATTAAACAGAATTCCTTATTCTGCCTAGGTCTAATTTGTATAATAAATTAGATATTTCGCTGTAGATTCTTAAATGATAGTTGAGGCAGTTAGCAAGCTCTACTTCTTACTACACAACTAATTCTTATCTTCAAATAACTCCTGGGTGTATATATTAGACTTTTATCTTTCCTGTTTCTCCTATAAAATGTCCTACACGTACGTCCTACCTACAAGATAACAATAGTTTTGTTTCTCTTCTGTTGAACCTAAGTCAGACCCCTTGCTGTCACCACACACCTCTTTTTGAGGGCATTCAGCTGAATGCCGGCTATTTTCAAACCAAGGTCTGCTGAAATCCCCAGTGCTGGTTTATTCTGTGGGCCTGCAGATCACAGGAGCATGCTCAGACCCCTCGGATGGGCTCTGCCTGGAGATAAGTGCTGATGCCAAATGCCAGATCATGTGCTTTTCTGCACCTTCTTAGGAGGATGTGGTTTATTTGTCTGCATGGCAGTTGTCCTCATACAAAGGGTGCTCCCTGCACCCAAAGGACTCAACTCTTACAAAACAAACTCTTCCTATATCATATAATCTACCTGGAAAGTTCAGTTCCTATACCTGCTCTCAACCCACATCTCCTTACAGCCACCTGCAAAAAAGTTGCTCTTCCTCAGATGTGTCACAGAAACAAGTAGAGGAACTCCCTGGGGCCAGGGCAGTAGCCTACTGTTTGTCAGGTGAAGTGATGTTTCTGTTGGGGGGCAAGTCGCTTGCAGAAGTACAACGTACAGCTTGGACAGCAGTGCAGATATTCTCGAAACATCATGAAAAGCAAATGTTCTACGTAATCTGATGCAAATATATCACACGCTGTTACAGGATGTTTACTTAAATTCTTGATATTTCAAGGCTTTCTAGAGTACATATTTTCATGACCAAAGAATATCTGGACTCTGATCTTGGCTGAGTTTTGCAGTTGGTTTAATTCCATTATTAATGTTTTTTTTTTTTTTTTTTTCTGTAGGCCATTCTTTGAGTATCTTGTGCCAAATTCTGATGTGAAAGTATAAAATGGAAATTAGATAGCCCTTTTACCTAACCCGTTTGTGGCATTTGTTTCTCCCAGCTGTGACAGGCAAATGAGTGGACTGAACTGTCCCCAGAAGTCCAGCCCATGCAGCTGGGCAGAGATTACTAACCCCTGGCAGATGGTCTGGAACTATGTTGTTCTGAAGGTAAATATTCTGCCTGCAGACAAGGAGGAATTTGGGCTTGTGGCTTGGTTGTCAGAAAATTTAGTTTCAGAAGGGTTTCTCCTGAAGGAATAGTTGAAGGAAATGGTAGGATGTAGATGCAGACCAGCAGTGCTCTGAGCATCCTTAGAAGATAGGAGGAGGTCACTGAAAACCTTCACATCTAGGTCCCTATGGTAGCACGTGCTTTGCTCCCAGCTATGCTGCTCTCTGTCCCGTGCCATCCAGAGGAGCACAGTTGTCTTATTTAGCTCATTTAAACTTTCCACAGTAAATCAACTTCCGCAGCACTTCTGTCCGAATGCTCGTTTGTCGATATCTCTCTGGTGCCCTGGACTGAAAACAATATTCCAGGTGCAGTCACAGCCAAGCTGTAGAGAGGAAAATTATTGGGTTGTGTTGTGGTAGGTTTTTTTTTTTGTCTCCATGATGTGATGTCTTTCTGACCATAGCCTAAGATTGCATTGCCCTTTCTTTTGCTGCTGTATCACATTACAAATTCCTCTATGATTTCTCTATTGCTGGCCCTCAATCTCTTTCAACAGCACAGCTTCATTCCATTGAATATAGCATTAATTTGTTAGTGTTTATAGACCAGTGAGTGCTATTGTGTGAGAGGTCGGACTAGACCATGTAGAGACAATATAATATCGATGGTAGCCAGACAGAGAGAAAATTGATGATTCAAAAATAGAAGGCAAAGGAAGAACAACAGGAGACAGAGTTTGGTGAATAATAGATCTTTCATTCCTGTAGTAGGCTGAAAAAGATTTTAAAAATTGCTCATATCTTAATGGCAACAAACTTTTTTTTAAAGTTTTTTAAATTTTGAGTTTTTACTCAAACTCAAAATCTGAAAACCAATAAAATACTAATTTTAAATTTCACTAGGGTATTTTTTTTAACTTGAAATTAAGCCCTGAGATATATTTTTTTTTTAATTTGTGTTCTTCCACTCTCATGTAATAATTTTAAAATCTTTTCAGGGGAAAATATTGTTTAGTTTTAAAACTCCTTTGTTTTTGTTTGTCAACAAAAATGACACTTCAAAGTGTCATTAAATGTTTAATAATTTTTTTACAGATATTTTCAAAATGTCGTTATCTTTTCAGTTAATAGTATTAACCAAATCTGATATTGCAGCCATGTTGCAATACGGTTTTTAGTTTCTTCAAGACCAATTTTGGGAAAACTGGCTGTAAATTCAGTGGCTGCTTGAATGCACATTACCCAGTCAGAGAGAAGTTGGAGCTGAACAGCTGATGGCGCAATGAGCAAGAAAGGGAGAATCAAACAGAAGGAATACTGTATACAGAGAAAATGGGAGATGGAAGTAATTTAAATGTAGAGGAAGAGTTTAAAGATTCATGGGTAGAGAAAAAGATTGATATTATCTCTAGAAAATATAATAGAGAATAGGAATAATGAAAAAAAAACCCACAGACTATCTGTTTCCACCCAATTTTAGGCAGAATTTAATTTTGTAGGTCCAGTGCCTGGATGTCATACACTTCCACTGCAGAAAAAATGTGAAAAAAGTCTTGACAGGAGGTGCTGCACCTGAGATCAAAATATCTCCTCAGGTCGATGTGAGTTTCTTCACTGAAGACATAAGGTGCCAAAGGTGACAGAATCCCTGGTCAGACTTTCTGCTTAGGTGCCTACAGTTAGGTGGGATGAAGCCATCCAAGGCCTTCCTAAAATTGTGTTTGCGTTCTTTTGTTTCATGGTGTTTTCCTCTGGTATCTAAGCTTGGGGAAAAGGATGGTCAGCCAGGGTGGTTAATTTATAGTGTTACATAGAGAGGTGTATCATAGGTCATGGAAGAAAAGGGTAAATAACAGAAGACCCCTCATGGTTCCTTGATGAATTATGCAACTTGCTGGCAATAGCACACAGGTTACTGGCATGGGTATCGTTCTGCACCAGCAATACCAAAAGACAGTGGTAGAAAATAGGACTGAGTGCCCTGAAGAATCAATTACCCTCAGTTCTGCTGCCTTTTTCATTCTGTCAAGAATAATATTAACCCTTCTTCAAGGTTTTGCAGTAAGGCAGACAAGCCAGCGTCTTGGCTTCTGCTCAGTTTAGTTGTGGATCTTGGTGATGAGAGGAAGACCACAGACAATTCTACTGGTTCTTTGTTTAGCTCTAGGCTACAGTGAGGACCTGGTCTGGCTGAATTGCCCTGGTAATCCTTATGCTTGGAACTCACTGCTACAAAAGCCCCTTTTCTTGGCACTGGTTGAAAACAAGGATGTTCCAAGGTCTAGGTTATTTTCCATATCATCTCTTCATTAGCTTTGTGTCCATGATGTTGCAACTGTCATTCTCCAAGATCGATGCTTTCAAAATATTTCTTCTGTTGCTTATAGCTTCTGAAAAGGTCATGTGCAGCCTGCAACTGACCTTTCTGAAATGCATGTATGCAGTGCATTAATGCCACTAAACTGGCAATAGAAATGAATGATAGCTGTTGTAAGACTGCTTTGTTTGATCCTTTTTCTGTTCATGTTAATAACCAATTACAGTAATTGCCAGATCCTTTTTATTTCCAAAAGAAATCTGATTTCCATAATAACTCTTTTGCATTATTCCAAGTAAAATCAGGGCAAAAGGACTGCCATAGGGGTTCAACATTCCCTGCTTTGAACCAGAACGAATATGTGTGGTATGAAGTGTTAAGTTTATTCTTTTTTGACTGCCAGAAGATTAAAGTCTTGTATTGTTTTCACAAGAGTTAATGAATGATAACGCCAAAATCATTGCATTTCCTGAGTGCCAAGCAATGTCAGTGGTCCACCAGTCATCTCATCCCGACTTGTTACTCAAAAGCCACAGACTGATGTTCACAATCCCAGCATGGAAAGCTGCAGCTGCAAATTTCTGGAGGATCAGCTCATCCTCCTCCCCAGGGAATGCTTTCCTAAACATTCTCTTCCATGCAGGAATCTTTCCTCTCTGCCACTGAATCACAGCATTCTCCATTCTCTCTGTGCTGACATAATGCCCATGAAGGATATTTTAACTGATTTTGGGCCTGAAACAAGTCTCCCTTGTGTCTGTTCGATGAATTCGTTGGTTTGTTGCCAAGAAGAGTATTTTTGCCAACAGATAACAAACTAGCTGATACTGAAGCTTTTGATTAAAATGAAATTAGACTCATCTAGCCATAATAACTAAATAGTTATTTTAGTGGTTACTACGTCTTTCTGTGAGACACCTCATCACAGAGGCAGATTGCGTGAATCAGAGTAATTGTACGTTGTGGAGACTGGCAATGACAACTTTAGCTGCCTTTACTAGACAAACTTCTCGTCTGAGTTGCTGTGTAAAATATGGAGTGAGAGAACATCTCTGGAGTGGCTGAGGCACTGGGAGTGAAGAATTTCTGTCTAATGTCTTTGCTCTTCCCAGCAGTTCTCTCCTCAGTGATTATATATACTACTTTTTGGTTTGGTTTGGTTTTTTTTTTTCTTTTCAAAAAAAGGATACAGAACATCAAAGTATTCTTGGTATAAAGCTGAGAAAATAGAAAAAGGACAAATTTAGAGTCTCCTAGATCCCCCCAAAAATCAGTTCAACTTCTCCACTTATCATCACCTTTAACTCAATCTCCAGGCCCAGTAGAGTTGAAACCTTGTTGCTTCTCAGATTGCAGATTACAGTCAGGACAAGAATTTTGCTTTGGGCTGGGGCTTTCAGCTCATGCAGACTCTTGGCTCTGTGGTACAGGAACCTGGAAGCCCAGCAGAGCCCATTTGCAAGGCAATCTGAAGTTTGGCTGCCTCACTGGAGCACAAACAATAAGTGAGCATCTCCACGTGTCACAAAGCAGTTTGGCAAGAAACTGGGCAGGGATGTACAAGAAGCTTATAAAAAAAAAGGATCACACTAGGTAAATCATTTTGGTTTCAACAAACTATATTTTTTCTGATGACAGCATACCTATTTGATCATCCTTACAATATCTTACTTAAGGTTTTCTGAAACCTTTTTTAAAGCAATGCATCTGCAGAACTGACATCCAGCTCTCCAGACCACACTATTTCAAAAGGATCTGTAACTGCAGAATTGCACACAGGATCAGATCCCCATCCTGTGGTGATACGTTAACCTGTTACAAGTCAGATTATCTTTCCCCTATCCATACATTTCCTGTTGCATCAGTATAATATTATCCTTCAGTGTCTATGACTTCTAGTTAGGGTTGCCAAAAATTTAAAGATAGAAGGAAATTCATCTTATAGACCTATAAAATTCTGGGTAGCTATTTTGTATCACAGGGGATCTTAATACAATATGATCCCATAAAATTCAGCCATGAATCTAGTCTAGAATCATCAGCTAAAATGAGACTAGGAAAAAAAAGTGCTAAAAGTTCTCTCAAGCGATTCTTCCCTCTAATATATTCTAATATTTTTGGAAGATGTTAAAGATCTTGTTGAACTCTGGATCAAATACAGCATGAGCTATACCTTTCTTTCTCAGCATTTCAGTTCTTTGTTAAATAATGGATCTGAGCAAACCAAACATATCTCATGCGAGAATGTTGAAATTAAATATGGTCCCTTATGGTTCATGTTCAGGCAAACCTTAATGGCAGTATAAAGTTAATATTGAAATGAACTTAGATGAGAGTATTTTAATCTATATATTTATGATTGAGCTGATTTTCTTTGCAGCTAGAGGGGAAAAAAAAAAAGTTCTCGAGTGCTTATCTTCCATTCTAAGTCTTTATATTCAAATGTCAATACACAACGTTGCAAGATGGATATTTATAATTACTCTGATTTCATTAGCTAAAAAGCCAGAATTAGATGGTAAAAATTAGATTTTAATGAACAATTTCAACATGAGGAAGTTATGAATTGGTGTCTTGAGGATATCATCATGACTTAGAAATGAGGCAAATTAGACAAGTCCAACAGGAAAAAAAAAAAACGGCAAGGTTGAGAGGAGATTAAAATAACTTCAAACAGAGCAGAAGGGTAGAAGGAGTAGAGAAGAATGTGGAATTAGCTTTAAAATCTTAATTCTTTTTTTAATATTGCAAAATAATTCTGAACTGTGTTGGTCGAAATTGGGGGAAATACTTCAACAGCAGGCAAACACTGGGCTGGGAGAACAAGGGTATCCAACAGAGCAAAACATGCCGCCATGCTGCCTATCACCCTTGTGACATCAGTGAGGCCACCAGCACTGAAAAAAAGCATCCATGCGGGTTGCATCCATAATGTCTGCTTGGGCTTCAAAATAGGCAAAAAGTGGCTTTGCACTTTTGGCCTGGGAATGTGTTGACCTTCATCTGCAAGTGAGTCAAAATGTCATTTTTCAGTGAGAAAAAAATAACTGAAATTAACCAAAGGCATCTGTTTACAACATACTAAACAAAAAATAAATCCAGAAATCTCTTTACCATATACTCTGCAGGTGTAATGTGGATTACAGCCATGCTGTGGTGGACATCTGAGTTGGACAGCTCTTGGCTGAAGTTTTTATGAAGTGAATGGATGAGGCTGAGAGAGAAAGAGGAAGGAATCACCAGAATCATGAGGTGATCTGACTGCTCCAAAGGTCAAACACTTGGAAACAAATCTGAGGTGCGCTGAATCCTAATGCAATATCATCCTCGTTAAACTGTGTCATGGCCTAAAGCAAATGCTCAATATAACTGCGTTTTTACTGCAGCCATTTTAAAATGATGGCTCTTGTGGCATACACTTCTCATTTGTTATATACAGTCATGCAAGCCACACAGATGACTGTTACTGTTACCCTCTCTCCCCCTCAACTATTAAATAAACTCGGAAATTACAATGACATTAAAAACACTTCGAGCAATTTTATGTGATCATTAAGTCAGAATATTCCACTCTGGAGGCTTCTGCTATTCAGCAGCCTTGAAATTACTTAGATCAATTAAGTGCATTATATTTTATATGGAATGTAGAAATGTGGTTTCTTGCCACTGTGGGGAAATATAAATAATGAAACAAGGAGAATCTTCAGCAATCTCTTTGTAGTCCAGTGCTGCTTTTCTCACTTCTGAACGTTTTCACTTGATTTGCGCTTGCTTTTTCTGCTTATCTTCCATTCTAGTCATGTATCTCTATAATACAAACATTTCAACAGTAAGAAAGTCTAAATGTCTGCCTTACTCTGCCATCCCTTTTGTCTTAGCTGACAGAGAAGAGAAATAAGCACATGTAAACCAGGATCTTTGAATGAATTGGAAGCACATAACGAAATCATCAAGACTAGGAGGCCACTTACTCTGTGTCTTGGAGAAGAACTTCCAAAGGATGCTTCCTTCTACTGTGGATCTGAGGTACCCCTTCAAAACACTGTCTGTATCCTCTGGCAGCAGAGAAACAGTCTCAGAGTCACCTTCATGGGACAGGTCTCTGCTGGGGGTGTTGGTGAATAAAACTATGTTATAAAACACTATAAGAAGTAAAGAAGAGCAGCAGGGAGGGCTTTTTCATTCAGAAAGTGGGCTGTTTGCTGTTAATCATAATCTTTACTACTGTCCATTACCAATTTAGGAGCATGTCTGTAGACTCCAGTGTCATCTTGGGATATGGCCTTGCAGGAAAGGTCATTAGTCATTAGCTACTACTAATAATTAGTGTCCAAGCAGAGCAATTAGCTGGTCAAGTACAATGCAAGACTGGCTTCAGAGAAAGCATTGCTTTTGGTGAAGTGAAAGGGCTAGAAGATAGTTTTCTGGCTTACAAGAGAGCTGATTGAAAGGCTGTGTAATTAAATTCGTTGTGTACAGTGCCCATCCTGCAGAACATAATAGGACTTAGCCAGAAAATGAATCTGATAACCTGGCACCCAGTGCCATGCTAATTCTCAAGCTGTTGTGCAGCTCAGCCACTAAATTATAGTTATGCAGGATTAATTAATACCATTCTCCATAAAGCTAATATTCAATGTAAATGAGGGGGATTAGTAGGGAGTTATGCAGTGACTTACGAGAAAGGAAACACATTTTTAAACAGGGATCTTAGGACATAGAAATTAAAAACCAAAGGATTTACTTTCTAATATCAATGGTCCACTGCATCAGGTATGGGTTTGCTTTGCTTTGGCACTGAAATATGTTTGCAGAGATAAAGTTGTACTCTGCTGGATGCAGCTGAACATCCTTAGGTATTTCAGGAGTCATCAGCTTCTATATTATAAAATACAGAAGGGACCTCAAGTGAAATTCTAGGGGATTACTTGTACAGGGTGGATATTCCAACATGCTTTAACTATGTTCTGCTTCAGATTTTTTTTTAAAGAATTTTTTTTAGGAAAGAAAAAAAAAAACAAGCATAATCTATAAGCATTTGATGATAATCTAAATTTGCCCAATGACACTGCGAAAGCTCTTTCTGTATTAATCTAATGATTAATATCTTCTGTATTAAAAAAAAAAATGTATATCTTATCACACAGACTGTTTGTTCAACTTTGGATTCTAATCCTTGGGTTTACTGTAGCTTTATCGGCTTGAGTTTCAATAGTAAACTTGTCCTCTCTACTGAAACCCATATGAAATGGGATGAAGCTATTCCATCTCTTTTATAAACTAATAGACTGAATCCTTTAAATATTTGTCCTTTGGGCATTTTTGTCAGCACTTTGCTCATCCCTCTTTTCAGAACAATATCCTCCCTGAATTGCAGACACCAGACCTAGACATAATATACCTGCAGTAATTGCAGGATTGTCAAATGCTAAGAAAATGGAGCATCTTGATCCCTACTCAGAATTCTCTTGTTTATACTGTAAGACATTTTTCACCAAAGTCTTTTGTTGGCAGCATCGTGTCCCCTTGATTCAAGAATGCTTATCATTGTTTCAAATTCAGTGCAGCAGAATCCTGCTCTTCCCCATTTAAGTAAACTGTAGCTGTGTCTGGTACTCTTCAATCCCCTCCTGTCTCTGCTAGGATATATTAGCCATATACAGATTGATCTCCTTATAAAGTTAAGGTGCAAGGATCTGTGCAGCAGAAACTAGACTCCTCTGTAGCATGTACATCAGACATCAAGTGACTGCATCTTTGTGAATGCCTGATGGCCCAAGAAGTGACTCTAAGTACATTTAAATGAACAGAAAAGGGTTATATATAACCCCTTTTATATAAGGAGCGTACCACAGATGACTGAATATTGATGTTGTTTCTTATTGATTGTTGATTCTTGTTGATTCTTCCCAAGAATCTGTAAGTGGATACCATCTGAGACAGGCTGATATTTAACCTGATGCAGTACAGCAATCCTTATCTTCTTTAGGGTGGAGGAAAAGAAAGAAGGGGAAAGCTAATAGGAGGATGTGGTAAATTATAATCCTGTAGGCAGAACAAAAAAACCTACAACTGAGAAGGGTGTTGAGGAGTCAATGTCTGTATGCTGCAGACATTTCTTCAAGTGACAATGCTCGCCCTCCTGTTTTTTTTCCCAAGACTGGGCTTTGATCACAGCCTTGTTCTCTCCAGTTAGCAGAAGCCAGCCCATGGATGCACGTGTGTCTGTGCGTAACACTTGCCACCCTGGAGACTACACCAGGGCTCTAAACAAAGATGTGTGAGGCTGGAAACTTGAGTCTGCCCTCAGACTACATGTGGCAGCTGTCAGAGACAGACACTTTCTGTGACGGTGGCAGAGACAAGAGCATGGCAAGTCCTGCAGACCAACAACTTGCACAGTGCAAGCTTATTTATGCTCCCTAGTCCCTGTAGGCTGCACAGTTTGGAAGACATAATTCTTCACTTTGTGAAGAAGGATGGTAGAAGGATCAGAAACAAGACAGAGCCAATAACTTAGCTGACACTGTGATCAGCTTACATTTATCTCCCTCTGTGCTCTGCTCTAGATTTTTTTTTTCTGAACTGGTTCAGAGCATTTGCAATCAGAATCTCCAAATATCTCTATCTCCATGCCAAGGCATATTTAGCAATTACATTGCACAGGGTTAGTATATTTTTCTAATGAGAAGAGGTGCTATGAAAGCTTTTATGTTGTTCTCTTTTTTTATTTGGTTAGTACACTTAGTGTAGTCTGTGTAATGTTTTGTTAATGTGACATTTATTCTCCCTTCCTCCCAGCCCCTCCTCAAGCATGTCTGCAAATCAATCTGGTTTTGTGTTTAATGCAAGTTATCAATCATCTTTTCATGAGCAAATGGTTTCTTATTAAGGGGAAAGAAACATTCTAATGTATTCATTCTATTATTGTTCCTTGGAAAAGATCCAGATTTGCAATAAACCAGTGATTGGAAACGCACAAAGTATTTTAATATCCTAATTATTTTGATTTAGCTTCCTCTAATAGTTTAAATTGATACTGAATTTATTTAGAAGCCATTACAAAGGGATTCCCCCAGTCCCGCGCCAAGTAGTTCAGAAACATACTGAACTTCAGCTGAAGACAAAATACATTGTTCATAAGCTGAGCTGCCAATGATATGCTAAGGGGAAGCTTTTGAATGAGAAAGCCAGGTGGAGGAGAACAGAGAAAAAAAAAAAAGCAAATAATGATGCTAAATATACATTCAATTCTTATTTAAAAATTCAACTGATTTTTTAAAAAAGCATTGTCACAATGGCAATTTTTCTGTCTTCAGGTGATGATAATCAGACACCCACTGACTTCCTACACTGCTGGCACTAACACAGATTTGACTTTATGAAAAGACCTACTCAAAAATTGCATTTCTCACTGCTTGCTCCCCCCTCCTCCCACCCACTTCCCCTGCCTTTTTATCTTCATTTTAACCCTACTGTCACAGTCACGCTTTGCACTTTTCACATGAATTTCATCCAAGTTCTTCATGGGAATGCTCTGCTCATGTCCACAATTCCTCAACATCCTTTCACTGCCTGGATGGACTGAGAAGACTTTGAAGTGACAATGCTCAGTCCCTGACAGGTATTGTAAAAACCTTAGAAGCCACTCTTAGAAGGTTCATTGCTGTGATAAGGATCCATGGGATGCTTCCTGCATATGTACCACGGGCTTTGTTAAGGACTTTGTACAAGCACAAAAGTGTTATTGTCAGATTGTTCCTGAGATGAAGCAAGCAACATAGACAGAAAACGTGTCAGTCATAGTGTCCTAAGTCTTTTCTAGATCTTTCATGTCTCTAGAGGTATCAACAAAAGTTACAGGCAGGATCAGTGGCCCATCAATCTTCTGATGCTACTGACACAGTAAGAAGCCATCCTTGGCATGATGACCTGATGGCTCCAGGACTAGACCACAGCAAGCAAAGCTGCCACTTCTATGTTTAAGAGTCTTGCTCCAGTGGATGACTGACCTATTCAATCAGTTACTTTTCAGTCTCTCTCCAATGAGAAGTTACTACAGCTTTACGTCCTTTTGGCCCTAACAGAATCAATGGCGTCACATTAGCACAAAATCAAAGCAGTGGAAGACCAAAAAAAAAAAAAAAAGTGAATAGGAGCACTATAATAAGAATTTATGCCCCATGATTATTCTGAAAATAACTGTACCTTGACAATAGCTATTGCCTGTAAACGAGCATCCATGGATACCACGTTATTTATGAAGCAAATTCGTAATGACACTAGAGTTTCTCAAAAGATCTGGCAGAGCTTTGCTCATTAAATTAATTTTGAAGTGCTAATTTGGCACCATTTTTTAAATGCACATTAATTCATTATATAGATTTTGACATGTTCAGATTTTTAAAAAAAAGTTTAAATCGAATTTGAGAAATGTTCTCTATATAAATATACTATTATTAGAATCACCATACTTTATGGCTTTAAGTGGCTACAAGTGAGGAGAGTTTTGTGTCATGCTACGTCACTTTATAACGTGAAGCATTTGAATGCAGTCCTTGAAACTATTTAACTGTATCATCTTGCCACCTAGTTTTAGGGCAAAAATGTATACTGTTTGCATTAGCTTACCTTGACAGTGAATGGCACAAGTGGAAGAAATAGTTATTTCTGAAAAATAGTCAGGAATATTCTCTATGCTGAAAGTACAGCAACTTAGAGTTAGCCATCAACAATTATGAAGCCCTACTCAAGACTTTTAGACACTATTTTATTGTTTCTTTTGAGTTGCACTTGATTTTAATGTGCTTGCTTTGAAGATGGGGCATTTGGGCCAGGAAGATTCAAAAGCTTGATCCTGAATTATGACCTGAAGTACTCTGGGAATGGGATATGTGCTATCCTTTTCCTTTTTGAACCAGAACCACTCTGCACCCTGGAGTGCAAAATTCGTGGTGGGGACAAAAAAAGAGGAATCTTGAGTTTGAAGGTCATTGCATAGCACACACAGCTAGGGCATGGAGAATTTGGGTTTTTTTTAATTCCTATCTAAATAGTAAAGAAGGGGATCTAGTAGAAAACTCCTTCACATCCTTCATGCATACACTTATATTCGTACCATCATTTGCAAGACTTTCTTAGGCAGCTTTTCCTGGATTGGCATCTTTCTCCAGGACTTTGGAAGCCTTTGGGCAGCGCTAAACCACCCTACTTCAGTCCAGAGCATGCTGGCAAGATCCATAGACCAAATCAGTGTGCTTCTGTGTATATGCAGTGCTCAAACGTACACACATGCAAATGACTCTTTTTTTTTGTTTGTTTGGTTGGTTGTTTTTGTTTTTGTTGTTGTTGTTGTTGTTGTTGTTGTTGTTTTTCCAGGTCGTCCTGGGTGGCAGCCTGTAAGTTCTGATGTGCTAGGCCATTACTTAGCAATTACCCATTTGGACTGTGGACTGAGGTTAAACCACAGGTAAAGCCACTTAAAGTGGGATATCTACATTCTGGATTTTGTCATGACTATTCCTTTGTCTCTGATGCAGTGAAGGGAGAGAAGTATAATTTGTTGATGCTGTGAAAGACAGTGATGGTAGCCTAGGCTGATCACAAAGCAAAGGCATTTAGTCTAGCAGTGATAACTTAGTGGGGGTTGTATGTTTATCTAGCTATCTACCTGTCAGATAGGCAAGTCTATGATTATCTGTTTTTCCTTGAACTACTGAGCTATGATCTAAGTTTTCTATTGATGCAATCATCTCTACGTAGGTCACTGAACATTTTCCGAATCCCTCAAGATGTTTAACTCAGTTTCTTAATGCAGAATTTTTCCTCCTTGAAATAATCAGGGAGTTGGAGTGTGTCTTTGTCTCTCTGTTCACTGCTTTATAAGACGTGACTAATAATTGCAGTATTTTCCTTTGACTGTTGTAGCAATGCTTCATCCACTCCACATTCTCTTTGAAGTAATCCACCCTCCCCCACAAATTAGGTCGTTTCAGGCTTTTTTTTTTTTTTTTTCTTTTTTAATACTACTGCCTATCTTAAAAAAGTTGCTAGATTTTACAGGTGTCACTTTTTCATCGATAAAAAAGATGGAAGCTACTGGAAAGTGTTTAGCCCCTGCAAGATGTGGTTTTAAAGAAAGAGATGTCATTGAGTATGCACGAGTGAGTCAAAATAAGTGATTCCGTGCACAGGAGGGCTTCTTTTTAGATGCACATTTGTAACTAAGAATGAGACTTGTGGTTCTCTCTTTAGCACACCCCATCTATACTTGATGCAGGTTCCCTCCTCAGAGAAGCAAGGCTGAAGCTACTCACTGGATCACCATTTAGAGCATCCTGCCCTGAAAGCAAATGTAAGGTTCTCCAGATGGTAGCAGTTATCCTTGTCTGTGAAAATAGGATGCCGATTTATGGTCCTAGAACCACAGAAGATCACAGGAACTGTGTTTTACCGGTTATTAGTGTAGCTGTATAGTATGTACACCCATAAGAGATTTCCACCTGGAGCTGGTTTTTTAACTAATTTGCACGGCAAACAGTTATCATTTCTTTCCAAAGAGTCCTTGGATGCATGCCTAAAACAAATTTCCTANTATTATTATACTAGTGTTATTTTCCCTTTCGCCTCACATCCAGCCTTGCAAACACAAAGTAGGACATCATTAAATATTTTTTTGCTGCTGCTGCTGAAACAGTCAGTTGCTACTATTAAGGTAATGCTTAAAGGTCTTTATCAATATTTTTGTGTGCTTAAGCTAAGTCCTTTGTCTTACTTTTCTGGATTCTAGTTTTTGTTTTATATTTTAGTCTATACTTTTGTTAAGATTCCAAGCATTCATTCATAATTTTTGTACTACATCAGAGTTATCTTTATTACATTGGCATTCTGGTAATGAAAGGTATGAGGACAAATTAAGGGAAGGGCAGCGGTAGTGAGGCATCATATCTGCCTAAGTGAAACAAAATGAATTTCCAATATAATTTTTTTCCATGTTTAAAGAATAACACACTAATTTTGTGCCTTACCCAGATGTGTGCTCTGATTAAAAGCTCATTGAAGGCGCAACTCCAGTGCACTTCAAGAGTATTTATTTGGATGACTTCTGGTGAAAATCATCACATTTCTATTGAAGTTGTCAATGGAATGACATTGGTTTTTCCCACCCAATACCGTTCACCACAGTTGCTGCATGTTTAATCAGTTCCTGCTGATTTCAGTAGGACATCAATTGACCTTTTCTAGGTCAATTGCAATGTGTGGACAGCTAAAATATCCTGTCTGAGCAGCCATTAGATGCCCTCTAAATGATGATATGGATGATGAATGGGAACAAAATCCTGGCAATCTCCCAATGACAGCCACAGAGGCAGGATATTTGCCTGTTCCTCTCTTTTTCCCATCTCTCAGTCCCATTCCAGTTAGTGTCTCTCTCATTTGTTAACACATTGCTCTATCCATACCTCATGAGATCCTATGGCTGCACCACAGCCTCTCAATTCAGGCAGCAACAGAGAAGGATGAGCAATTCGCACTGAAAATACACGTGCAGAACATCTGAGAACAACCTAATTAAAGCACTCCTGAGTTGAGCCAAAGGTTTACATTAACACCCAGGCTATAATTAGCAGATTGTCCCACTTTGCTGACCGAGGAGGCTTATCCAGCCTGTCTGTCGAAGCAGAAGCAATTGGGAAGCGCCATCAATGTGACAAGCAGTCGCTCGCCATGTTCTACTGAAAAGACCTTGTCGAACTGAGGCCTTACCAAAAAATTTTTTTTATCTGTAAGACCAGAAGTTGCTTGGTCTTCCTTCAGCTGGTAAGACACATCCAGTCTCCGCTGAAGATCTCTTTCCTGTGGGATGTACGTGACTCTGCAGTTCTGGGCCCAAATGACTCTTTTGTCTTTCTTTTTGTTTCCATTACTAAGTAGTATAATTATTTACAAACTCAGCTAAAACCCCCTCCTGGCATTAAGCTTGAAAGGGCTTCTAGAAAGGAACAGTGTCTCCCTGTGTAGCAGGTTTTGCTTCACTGGTTTTTATTCATGAGCTCGTTACATGACAACTTACCGCCGCCTGATTTTTCTTACTCACTGAAGTGATTAAAGCAATATCACCCCGGAGACTTCTTGTTTGCCTGCACGTATCACTGCAACCCTCTCAGCTTCCTCCAAAGCAAGGGCAGAGGCCTGGTGTGCAGGATATTTGGCAGGGTGAGGTCTGATCTCATTTCATAATGGAGCCATTCTGTTTTCTCTCTCCCTCTCTCTCTCTCTCTCTCTCTCTCTCTCTCTCTCTCTTCAGCTTGCTCAAATTTCTTCCTGATGACTTGATTAAAGGATGAAAAAAAAAAATAAAAAAGCAAGAAGAAAAAACAACCCAGCACTGTAATTCTGATCTAGAAGAGCGCAATTTATACCATGAAAAGTGCTATAAAGCAGTGCTTCACCCTCAGAGTGGTTCAGAGATGTGTAAATAAAATGCTTTGAGCTATGCTGTTCTGGTGAGCAGGTACTTGCCCAAGTGAATATGAAGTGTAGGCATGAAAATGGGTTGAAAAGCCACTGTAGAAGTACAAGTAGAGCCGCCAGTGCTTAGATCCTGTTACTTAAGCAGTGCTCTTCTAATACTGCTTAGTGCACCGTCACCTCCCAGAAGGAAGGATTTCTCTGTCTAATTTGTGGAACGGCTTATCAGTAGGCAGTTTGCCTAAGGATGTAGAATTTGTAGTGATTATTGTAGCCTTTTTCTTCCCAATGCCCTGCTCACAAGAGATTACATGACAAAAGAGCAGGCNTTCCTTCCTTTCTTCTTTGTCTCTGCCCCTCTTTTTCTTTGATAATAATGGAAACAATTTACGTCATAAGCTAAACACAATTTTCTTGTACCTTATAGTAAGAAAACGATGTTGCAAATAAAGTAAATGAATAGTGCATGAACTGCTGCCATCTCTTGGTTATGTTTATCACTCCAAGTATTCTGGGCATATTCATCTAAATCAAGAATACTAGAGCTATTATTATTATTATTATTATTATTATTATTATTATTATTA
>VXBW01003601.1:2077247-2119521 GCA_013400375.1 Thinocorus orbignyianus | reverse complement strand
CATATCCCCCCCCCCAAAAAAAACCCCAAAATTGAAGAAAACATCTGGTGGAATTTCCCTCAAATGATTGTACAATGTGGTTTCTCCTCTCCCTAAAAACTAATTCTTTGAATAAACTGGTGTTCATTGAAAGAGATAACTCCAGTTTTGTCTCCCAGCAGTATTGGAGTATTTGTGAAAAGCAAAGCTACAGATGTTGCTAATTAGGACCAGCGTACAGTGACGTAACAATGTGAACGGGGCTTAGTGCTTACATGTGGGTAAATGAAGGATGCTGGGTTGCAAAGTGGCCAAGTGCTGAATTCACTTTTAGAAACATAAATTAAAATCCCATTTAAAAGAACGTTTTATTTACTTTTTTTTTCTTTTCATTGCTGTGAAGAAACATATCCATAGATGATGTTATAATAATATTCAAATGCAATTCCCTAAGAAGACTGAATAATTTCAAATCCTGAGTAAGATATTTAATTTGAAATTAGTTAAGTGGTTATTTGGCTGAAAGGAATTTTAAAAACAAGATTGACTTATGAGTCTTCAGGCTAAGGAAGTATTCTAGTGAATTTAATTAAGAATGGGATTCTTTACTAACTTCAATCCAGTAGTAACCTGCAGGTTTGTCTTTTGGTAATTAATATCTCTGCTGGTTAATATGATAATTATGACCATGCCGGCAACAATTGAGAACTCTAATCAAACAAACAAAAGAATTGCTAATAATCACCCTCAGTGTTCACTGAGTTTTTTCTTGGAGGAACCTTCTGGCTGCACTTGTACATATTATAGATAGTGACGGTAACACATATCCCAAAATCTACAAACTGTTAATATGCTGGTGGTTTAGTATTGAATAAGATTCTGAAGGGGAGGTACTCTGGCAGCTTTACCAGTAAATGGTAGGTCTCAGGACAGTTTCTTTCCCTGTAGGTCCCTTCCTTCCTGCGGATGCCTGCATGCCAACAACATGTAGCACCTGGCCAGTGGAGTTTACTCCTACAGTTTTTCCATCTTGGGTTCAAGTACTCAGGATCAGGTTGTAAACAAGGTAATAAGTTCATGCAAGTGGAAATGCTTGAGAGGTAAATACTTTCATCTTTCAGATCCGCTGCCAAATTCTGTATGACAATGGGCCTTGATAACTGATGGCTAATCAGAGCTGGGCTTAGAAAAAGAAGTCTTTTAAAGTCATCTGTTCTTCAAGAAATAGAATGCCTTTTTATTTCTGTAAAAAATATAACTAGAATTCACACAAAGGGCCGTCTGTGTGCTTCTTAAAGTCTCCTTTAACTGCACACTTCACAGCCTGTTGGAAAAGCACTCAGATATTCAAAGATGCCAAAATCAAATGCTAGCTAGTGTCCAGTCAACCCAACCAGCAGGTGTCTGTAGATAGCTGGTGGAGATTCTCTGTAGCTACGATGTAAATGGTCTTTCAGATATCATCTAGTAGAAAAGGAAAAGGGAGAAAACATAAAGTTTTTTTATTATTTCCCCAGGTGCTCAAGTCTATCTTCTCTACCATTTAATTTGTGCATAATTTTTCATAAATGCTGGAAAATACAGTATAATCTGAAAATGGAATCCAACTCTAGACATAGACTTTTCTGCAAGTTCTGGAACAATGCATGTTAGTATCTTGCTCTGCACAATATGGAAATCAGAATTTCAACAAGGAGCCACTACAATCATCTATTTTTAGAATCTAATTCAAACAAGTCAACAAAACAATGTTGGTTGCCTTCTGCATTATCATCTCAATTAAAAAGGATCATTAGGAGAAGTACTATACAGATGAAGGAAAAGTTCAAGTGAAACTAAGGATTGAAGGTAAATTTCCTTTCCCTGAAACCAGAATGCTCTTTGAATTTAGGAAAAAAAGGGTTCAGTAATTACAGGGAAAAGAATAATTGGTTTTAATTAATAAAAATGTTTAGATTATCAGAAAAAAACAAAATAGACTGCTAGGTAGGGATCATAATTTCATTATTTTTAAGAGCTGCTAAATGATCATAACATACATTGAGTAGTTGAGGAGTTTCAGCAACAAAGTGTGGCTGAGAATAAACTAGTGTTTATTTTCCCCTGAAGTTAACCCCAATAACCCTGATTGTGCCTGAGAAGAGACGAACTCTTCTTGTTACTGACTCAAAGAGCTGAGAAACCTTTAAAACCACCGCAAGGGAAATAAGCCCTTCTGTTTTACAGATAAACACGGAGGCCAGCTGGAGGCTGTGGGCTAAGTCTTTGGATACCCTCATGAAGGAAGAAGGTAACCAACAGCAGAAGACCAGTGGGGTAAGTTTTTGGGTCAATGTGTCACAAAGACATGGGGAGCAGAGAAAGGGAAAAAAATAGCTAATAATGAAACATGAGTCATGTTCGGGCAGGTCAGGCTTTGCGATGGGGCACTGTTGGCAGCCGGACTCCGGAGCTTTCCTCAGCAGCCACATCCGACCTCAGATGGACACCCTGGCTCTGACCCTGACTCAGGTTTAGCTAAATGCAGTGGCAAGGGAGATTAATAACCCAATCACTGTATTTTCTGGCTTCAAATGAGGAAGAAAAGTCTCTGGACTCAGGAGGGACATCTCTCTCTTGTCCATTAAGGAAATATTTTTTCAAAGTGTAAACATCAGCTGGGAAACTAACTGCTTTCTGTGGCTTTGAAAATTTCCTCCCTGAACTGCAAATTATTTTGGGTACAAGTTGTCTTTCATCCTGTGACAGTTAGTAGTGCTGGGGCCTCTAGTCACTAATGGAACATAAATAATTAACTGAACGATACTCCTGCAAGTTCATCTGTAATGGAAAACACTTTTATCTACACAGGCCAATGCGGCAGCAGGGCAAAAAAACACTCCGTGAAGGGCCCACTCTGAAATTTTGCTCAAGAAATCAGTGTCTCAGAGGTCAGTCTCTCCAGTCCTGTGGCTCTGCAGTGGGGTCTGAAGAAGGATTTTGGTTGTACGTTTATTAGTGTTTCCAAATACACACATAGGTGCAGCTGGTGAGGGGACAGCAGCTCAGACCAAGACACTTCACCTCGCATCTAAGGCCACCAAAGGAAGGGAAGAAAACCCAAGTCTCTGCTACAGGCATATTGAGCATGAAGGAAGATTACACTGTTTGGAATCTCACACTCCCTGGGAGGGACTAGACAGGGTTGCCAAGTGGGAAAAGAAGTTATTTGTTGTGAAACAGCTGGTGTAAGTATCCCACATAACGTACAGCATCCACTCACCTGAGGTGACATCAGGCAGGAATCACAAGAAAAAGCAGTGCGTGTAATAAGGGTATCTGCTACAGAAGTTAAGGAAGGCTTCCACCTTCAGCCAAAATGCCAAGAGCAGAACTCTGCACTGAGACTGCCTTCGCCCCAGGAGGGACCCTCAGCCTGGAGTCCACCACACATGCAGAGAGATGGAAACATGCTGCACCCCTACCCTCCTGGTATGGAGACCACAGAATCACAGAATACCAGTTTGGAAGGGACCTCAAAGGTCATCTAGCCTAACCTTTCTTGGCCAAAGCATGATCTAAACAAGATGGCCCAGCACCCTGTCTGGCTGAATCTTAAAAAGTGTCCCGAGCTGGGGAATCCACCACTTACCTGAGGAGAGCACTCCAATGCCTGATTGTTCTCATCCATTGCAAAAAAATTTCCTTTTGTGTCCAATCAGGATCTCCCCAGAAGTAACTTGTACCCATGGGTATGTACCCAAGGAGCTGGAGACAGGCTGCAACCCAGGAGATAAGGGTTCAGCCCCTCAGTTCAGGCTTTCTCTGCTGTGACAGAATAAGGATCTTCCTCCCATGCAGGCAAGGTAAATAATTCTCCCTTAAAACGCTTTTTAACACTACATTTAAATGTGCTGCATGCATTATTCATCTTTATTTTGCAGCATGCAGCAAGAGCAGAGGCAGCTGTCAGTCCAATTAGTGTTTCAGAACTCTACCCTCCAGCTGCCCCTGGGAGGCACGATGAGGAATGACATGGTCCAAGGGACCAGCGGCCCACGCTTTTGCTTTCTGGCTGGGGAGCAATTATTTGCCAAGGTGGCTGCAGTCCCAGAAACACCACCAAATCCAACCTTTTTTGGGAAGGCTTAAAAAAAATGGATAGGGTTTTTCTTTCTTCTGTGTCTTACCAAAGGCAGGCAATCGTGACTCTCCTCTCAACAGGTTTGCTGCAGTCCTTCTCTTGCACCTCTGTCTCTCAGAGCTTCTCCCTAAAAGATTATAAAAACTACAAAACTTTGGGATTGTATCTTATTTTCTCTGCAGTCTGGTGGATATAGCACCTCTCGTATCAGACTAATGATTCCAGTTGGGATCCTTCCGTACAAGTAATTTGAATATGAAGCACAACACAAGCAATATCCTGTCTACCGTTAGTGGTACTTGTGCCCACGATGGCTGGATGTACTGCAGCCTCAGAGAAGTGGAGAAAAGCCAACAGTTGTCTGGCTCCTGTCCTGCTCATACATGGCTGGGCTACTACGGCTTGGTGGGAGGTCATTATACAAAGCCAAGCATGGGCCTACCCTCTAAGCACCCAAAGGCAAGTGTAGATATTTGGCTGAATGTATTTTAGTCACACTACTCTCCCTGCTCGTAACAAAAGCTCCTAAAATTCCTAGAGAAAACAACGTAAATCAGCACCAACTTCAAGTCTCTCTAAATTAACCCATCAGAAAGCAAGCCTCTGCACAGACAGAGCAGTGTGGAGCTCCTGCCCTGGGAGGCTGGCTGGTCTCCTATGTGACCGTGTACCTCCTAGGATTCAAGTCATTCATCCTGTTTAGAGTTGGGCTGTTTTGAGGTTGGGCCGTCCAACTCATGGAGCTCCTATGCACAGTGCTGAGTTTTTTTAGTGTAGGGAAGGCCTTGTTAAGGTCCACTTGTCAAAATGGCCCAAGATTACAATGCGAGACTCAATCTGCAATACAGAGGTGACAAAACATGTTCCCTTATTTTGTTCATTTTATGCAGTCACAATGTCACCTCTGCTGCATACAGCAGCTAGCACTGGGGTGGCTGTATCACAATGCAAACAGGGAAGGCATCTTGATACCTAACAACAACACAGATTTCCTCTAGGTCACTCTTTCAGCACAGGGGACAGAAACAGATAGCCTTGTTCCCCAGGAGGAACTAAGGGAAAAGAAAAAGCTAAAGTTAGAAGTGCAGATGAAACATATCGCTTAAGCTCATGATGACTCGGTACGTGATAGCACTTTGATCTTATCAATCAGAAAACAATTTGACTTCATCCTTTTCTTCTGGGTATTATGGCCAGGATCATACCAAGACTCTAATCTAAAATGATCTGTTCTAGCTCAAGTATTATTTATTCACATGCTTTATTATTCTGTTTCATGGAGAAATGCAAGGACAGCATCTCATTAACTGAAGCAAAATAAAGTTTTCTTTTTTAACGTCATGAGCATGGTAGCTCTGCAATCACAGGATAAAATGTTTTAAAGGGTGTTTAAAACACTGAATGTAGCTAGAGATAGAATGTGGCAAGGAAACTTTCCATGCATTCAATGAGAGATGACAGCACACAGATAAAATACTAATCCCTTGTTATCAGCTCTAGGTACCAGACTAAATGCAATTGTCAGAAACTCTCAGCAGAAGTTGACAGGACCACGATAGGGTTCATTTAGGGTCAATGAAAATTCCTACTTCATTTGCATAAGAATTTCAGCAAGAGCATTAAGAGTCTTGCTTTCCAGCTAAAGTTTAAGCAACTAAACATAACCAGGTATTAACAGCAAGTGGTTGAGACCCAGACCCTCAATAATATTTAAACACTAACACACACTTACCCATTTTCAGGAAAGGCACAAATGTCCCCCAAGGTGGAGCAGTATTAATCTTCCTGAAGCCAATACGTCTGTCCCATCCATACAGCTGTTTTATGGCAGTTAAGATCGTAGTAGAAAATCAACATCAAATTTGGAAAATATTTTATTTGAGTTTTTTAACCATATTTAAACACCCTGCTCTTTCTGACAGAGGATAATGAACTTGTTTTATTCTCTCAAGCTATGATAATGTTCTCAGAGAAACATTCATATTGGATTTTATAAGTATTTGTTATATTCTTTGTTTATTGTCTCAGTGTTCAGCCATTAGCAGTGAATCGCTGTGTTGTTATACAAACCAGAAAACAACAACTACAAATAGCAATCAGTCTCTGCCTCAGGACACACAACAAGCTGAAGAGAATGATCTGAAAAATGCTTTAGAGATGCTTGCCAAAACCAGACTTACTGCTTATGGCCAGAACAGATGCCTGCTAATTCAGGTGGGCACTTAAACTATAAAAGCAGATTAGGTCTACACACAAACACGTCTCTGACTCACTTGCACCATGACTGTGCCAGCCCTTCATCCAGCCTGAATGAAAGGTGAAGAAAGGCTGCAGCATCTGCTTTAATGTTTTCATGATTATAATTATATTGGGATCTGACCAGGATGCAAAAGCCACACACACCTCCAACAGGCACGTTCATTATTCCTGGACTTGACATGTGATAGAACAGCCTCGGCAGTTGACAATGACTGAACCTCAGATCTTTGACTATTTATGTGCACACAGAAATTCTTATGCCAGGGGTACGCCAGAAAGGCGTGAGAACAGAACCATGAACCAGTTCTAAGAGGTAGAATGATCTTGTGGCTGCATCCCGACTTGAAAAAGCAGAGATGCTTTGTTTTCTTTCTTTCTCTCAGCAACATGCATCCACTGTCACCTGGCAAACCGACAGAAACTTCCTATGCTTCATTTTCTTCACACATAAAACCTGATTAATCAGTAATGTGAGTAATTTAAACTTCCCTTCATTGGTGTTGGCAAAGGGGTAGTCAAAAAAGGTATTTTAAAGGAATCTTTAAAAAAGTGTGTACAAGGAAGGATAACCACGGGCAGGGAACAGAGCTGCCCAGAGCTCTACTATCGCCTGTCTGGAAACCACAAAAAAAAAAAACATTGCACTTCTGCATCCCTCAGCTTCCCCATCCATAAAATGGAGAGAACAGCACCAAACTTCACTTTATAAAGCTCTTTGACTGAGGACTGGGAAATTTACCTTCATATTGGAACCCTGCTTCTAGGAACTATATTTTCCAAAGCATACTATCACCACCCTCTCCCACTTCTACTGAACACCCCTTTCTTTCTGATGTTACCAGATTACTCCTATTTCAATGTTGTTAGTCGTGTTTCAGGGACAGAGAGCTAAAATGAGCAACAAAAACACAGGCCTTCATTTAGAGACATAATCTGTTTAATAAATATGACTGTAAAAGCAATAAACAATAGCAATTATACATTACGCTACATTGTATTTAACGAAAGGGAAAAGAAGATGAAAAAGTACATCAAAAAAAGTAATTTTAAAATTAGAAATAGTTCCAACACTATAAGAAAACTTTTTGATTGGCTTACTATAAAAATAAGTTGGCTAATGTTGGACTTCAGTGGGGAATATTATACAGTTGCTGCCAAAACTTTTCCCATCTTTCTTAAAGCTGTAGTTGCAAAGACAATAGCAAAGCCATACAAACCGCTGCACTTCTACTTGTCTTCAGAGAAACTACAGAAAGAGGCAGAGGACTCTGTACTGTGATTGTCTTTTAACTACTATGGGTCTCATCTTCTTACACTTGGTATCACTTTTTTACTTTGCCAGCAAGTAGGTTGGGTTTGGGCTCGTGCCCAATTTGTGACAGAGAAATTCAAACCCACCACCACCACCACCAAACTCCCACCCTGGGACTCTGGGCAATGCCAACAGTGCTCCTTCCTCCTGCTTGTGACTCAGGTTGTCGTGAGCAATGTCTATCCCACAAAATCCACTTGTGTCAGGAATCAGGCTGCCTCCTAAATGTGCTACACTGATTATGAACGGCCCTCTACTTGCCTTCACCCAGTGCAGTTAAGTATTGGTTGGTGTCTTTCTCTCTCTGCACTTCAAACCGAACTCCTAGTGCTAGGTTTACCTGAGTAGGGTTGGAAATTAACAGCTGTGATGATCACAGGTGAGGCTTCAGCCAGATATTCAGTGTCTTGAGTAGACTTGTTTGAGGTATGCTAAGCCTGCTTTCCTGCTGTTCCCTTGCACGGTCTCAGTGAACATGTCCTGCAGCCTCACGTACAGCTGCAGTGTAAGATACAAGATTGTGCTATTTGTAAGAAATCAGATCTTGTACAAGAGTAGTCCTGTGGTGCAGGGACTCAAAATGCATGGCAACAACCAGGCCAAAATCCTCCTTTATTCTCCCTCCTCTACCCAGAGTGGCAGGAGTTTGCAGATCTGCAGCCAAAGGGGGGTTGCCAAAAAAGCCATGGGAAACTCTGCAGACCTTTCCCTGTTCCTTGTTCTATGACAAGGTGTCTTTCAAAAAATTGACAGGACTTGGGATGACTCCCAGGAGTCTGGGGCTTCCCCAGTCAACTCAAAACATCAGCATTAAATGCAGCTGAGGGTGTTACTAGGGCTTTCTCTTAGCCAAAACTGAAGGCCTAAGGCTGGTAGAAAGTACAACGTTAAGTTCATGCTGGCAATAACCTCCTGCAAGTGCAGCATGGACAGACCTCCCTGCCTGTAACGCATGCTAGTTCTGTTCCATTCGAGGTTAGGAGGCAAGAAGTTATCAGTGCTATCAGTGGGATGCCTTGGTGTGAGTAGGCTTAAAAAGCTGTTTAAGGGTGAGCCTGGCCTTGCGGTTGGGATCACTCACACTCGGCGCTCAGCCTCCTCGCAGCCGNGACCCCCATGCATATTCTTGGCCTATATCATTATGAATTTTCTACAAATTAGAGACAGATCAGAAAAAAAGAGAGAGTGGAGGGGTGAGGGAAAGGGCCGCAGGAGTGAATAGTGGTACCAGTTCCTCTCCCCCCACCCCCCCACTAAAATTGAACACCTGTACAACGTAGTTCCACTATGGTCTCAGTATAATGTCCACATGCACAGGCTTAAAGCTAAAAACCCTTTGTCATCTGAAGAATTAAAAAGTCCAAATGCAGTGAGTTCTCCTCTTTTTTTTAGATATAGATATTTATCGGTGTCCTCAATTCAACCGTTTACAAAGGAAGGGATTTCTTTTGTGCTCTGGGGCTCAGCAGCTGTGGAAATACTTCCTGTGGCAAAGAAAGAAAATAAGAGTCAGCAAATAACAAGTGCCTTTAACCAAGGAAGATGTCTGAAGGTATCACCTTGCTGGCCTTTGGGATTCAGCTGTTCCAGACTGAAATGTTCTTCCCAGAAATGTTTTCTTGTCATTCAAGACACTGAAGGTGATGTCCTGTTCTTTTGCTAATGAAGATGATTCACCCATATTGAACAGAAGAGGGAGAGGCCAGAGCAGAGGGGTGGAGGGAAGGAGGGGTTTCAGGTCCTCAGAGGAAATGTGTAACTCATTTGCAATGATAACGTGTTGGAGATTTCATAAATAACCTTAAGCTTTGCATTTGCAAAAGAAGAACCTAAACTACTCACATCCAGAAAACAGGGACTTTGGGTTTTTTTGCTGCCAGCGTTTTGAGAGAAAATTAAATGATCCAGGGACATTCATTCAGATTGCTCCAAGGAAGGTTCCCTGGATGTTAGTCAAAGGGGTTGAAAAAACCTGGCTTCTGAACAAGCATACAAAAGAGAAACACCCAATTACAGTCTTGCTTTGTTTTCCCAAAAGAAAGAAAACTCATTAAAAAAAGAAATTGCTGATTTCCAGAAACAGATGAGGTGGTTGTATAGGAGAGTGAAGAGCCTTTGCACTTTCTATTCTGTTCACACGTAGGTCCAGACCTTCTCATTTGGTCAATGAGCTCTGATTCAGTTTCCTCATTCATCTCACTGACAGGATGGAAAAACACTCTCACGAAGTTTGTTGGACTGATTCCTTTTGATAGAGAATTGAGTCCATGTATCCCACACATTTACCTTCTGTGCTCGCTAGTGCAGTTACAGGTGCAAACCAAGGAGTTATAAAAGGCCAATTTCTGGTTCAATAGTGTCCAGTACCACAGCTGAGAAAAACACGAAATGCTAGCTATTGTAGAAAAAAAGAAATGCTATAGTTGCACCAAATGAAATCCTATCCCCTAAATTGGTTTTCACTGCTCTTACCCCAGAGGCATCAAATGATTAATTTCCATCATCAGCGAAAGCAGTTTTGAAGCTACCCTGAACAGAGCCAGCAGGTGACTGACTCTCGCCACTTCAGTCTGAGTCACCTGTGAAAATATGTATTTCCCCACCTCTGGAACAGTGTGAACCACAGTCATTACATTCTTTTAGAAAAGGGAAGCCCAAAACTCATCTAACTCTAGGAGGAGAGTTCCCGGCCTGAAATTGGGTGTTTCTCCCTTAGCATCTTACATCAATTTTGCCTTGGAAATTTCTAGGGGGAAAAGAAAGTAAAGCAAACAAAAAAAAGAATTGTTAAAGTTTAGGACCCACCGCTCCGGGTCTTGGCTTGAAACCTCTTGGTGATCCACAAGCCTTTTGGAAGTCCTCTGTCCAGACTACCTTGGTTGCATTTCCTTTCCTTGGGTTCTGGACTGTGGCCTGGGGTTGCTCTGTATGGGGAACACCACATGGGAAGGTTGGTCCCCTCACTCCATCCTGTGTTCTGCTAAGCAGGGGTGTCCAGGTCTGCTGATGAATAGCTGCTTAAAAGCTTTTAATAGCTACCAAATCTCCCTTGGTGAACAGGTCAGGAGAGATCAGTATTGACTGCAGTGGGGCTTCCAGCTTAGACATCAGTTTCATCAAAAGACTTTCTTCTTCTGTCCTCCCAGGTTGTTTCACAGGCCACAATCTTAGCACACCACATTCCCTCCTTTAATTACCCTTCCCCTTGCTCCCACTCTGTAGTAGCTCTGACACCAAGCCTGCTTTAGCAAACATTCCCATACAATTTAGGGACATCCTCAGGTAGGATCTAAAGTTTGGTTAAACTGATGAAATTGTGCAAATAAGGGATCTCAGTTATGACTACGCTTTCCTCCTGTCTGATGACAACAGCTATAATTCCTATAAAATAGGTCCATGTCCCTGTTTGCAGGGTACCTTTGGTCTGGGACTGCAAAACTGTCACCTCACAAGTGAAGCTCAGCAATGCCCAAGCAGTTCTCGAGCCATGTTTGCTTTAGCAAAACATGTCCCCAGGATGAAACCTCCCAGCTTCATCCCAACATTTTCACTACAGTCAGGGTAACAGAAAACATAAAAGCATGAGCAAATGTGGGACTCATCCCAGTATACCCATTTCAAGTCACAGAACCACAGAATGCTGTGGGGTTGGAAGGGACCTCTGGAGATCATCTAGTCCAACATCCCTGCCAGAGCAGGTTCATCTACAACAGGTTGCACAGGAACATGTCCAGGTGGGTTTTGAATGTGTCCAGAGATGGAGACTCCAGGCTCTCTCTGGGCAGCTTGTTCCAGTGCTCTGCCACCCTCAAAGTAAAGAAGTTCCTCCTTGTGTTTAGATGGAACTTCCTATGTTCCAGCTTGCACCCGTTACCTCTTGTCCTGTCACTGGGCACCACTGAAAAAAGTCTATTCACTTTAGGACCTAAGAAAACCTGCTTTGCAAATTTTCAGCCACAGAGACCTGTGGGAGAAATCAGCCTGAGGGCAACCCCAGCTGTCCAATGCTGAGATCCCAGATTTTGCTCGATTTCCCTAGGAACGAGCCAGACTTGCTGCTGGCAACAAGGTCTGGCACAGCGGAAAGACTACAGCAATCAAAATATCAATGAATATTTAGCCTTTAGATCTGACTTACCAAATCACCTGCTCACCTCCATGTTCCAGGTGAGGGTGGCTGAAGTTCTCCTGGATATGCCTCGGGTGTGGGGTTTAACCCCGCCACTACATCAGCCCCAGCAAAATAAATTCAATTGCCTTATAGCGCAAGTTAAATGCCAGCAGGATATTTGAGAGGGGAAGGGGATCTACATAGAGCAACTAGGAGAGAGAAAAAAGCCTGAAGTTGTTCCCCTCCCTTCATCACATGGCAGTGAAGAAGAGGGGAGAGTTAGCAAGGTTTCCTGTAGCAAAACTAATGCTGCAGCAGAAGAGGACAGGAGGAAGAGTGTGCAGGAATATGGGAAGGGGGGAGGCTGAGAAAAGGGTTAGCCAATTACAAGTCAGAGTGTGACCAGCTGCAGGATGCTGCAAATTATTTACCTATGGGCTGGATTTCCAACTTCTCATCTACTAGTTGCTCAGGGCTCATCAGCTCACTTTGAGGGACATTAGGTATGTTTTCCCTCTGACTGACTGGACTGACCATCTCTTGATCTTTTTCATTCTGCATCTGTGCATATATATTAAGGCCAGGAATCTTCCTAAAACATTAACAGAAACCATCATTGTGGGGTACTCTGACAGATGACGTAGCATCAGCTTTTACAAACCAAGAAAAAAAATCACTGTAAAAAAGCCCAAACCCCAGCAAAACAAATCCCAAACACCTCAGTGAAAGGCAGCAATGGGGACAAGGAAGTGGGCTCAGGGAAGGTCATACCTTTTGAACTTGTAGATTACAAACACGGCTAGTCCCACAAAAACGACAGANTGTGCTCGCTAGTGCAGTTACAGGTGCAAACCAAGGAGTTATAAAAGGCCAATTTCTGGTTCAATAGTGTCCAGTACCACAGCTGAGAAAAACACGAAATGCTAGCTATTGTAGAAAAAAAGAAATGCTATAGTTGCACCAAATGAAATCCTATCCCCTAAATTGGTTTTCACTGCTCTTACCCCAGAGGCATCAAATGATTAATTTCCATCATCAGCGAAAGCAGTTTTGAAGCTACCCTGAACAGAGCCAGCAGGTGACTGACTCTCGCCACTTCAGTCTGAGTCACCTGTGAAAATATGTATTTCCCCACCTCTGGAACAGTGTGAACCACAGTCATTACATTCTTTTAGAAAAGGGAAGCCCAAAACTCATCTAACTCTAGGAGGAGAGTTCCCGGCCTGAAATTGGGTGTTTCTCCCTTAGCATCTTACATCAATTTTGCCTTGGAAATTTCTAGGGGGAAAAGAAAGTAAAGCAAACAAAAAAAAGAATTGTTAAAGTTTAGGACCCACCGCTCCGGGTCTTGGCTTGAAACCTCTTGGTGATCCACAAGCCTTTTGGAAGTCCTCTGTCCAGACTACCTTGGTTGCATTTCCTTTCCTTGGGTTCTGGACTGTGGCCTGGGGTTGCTCTGTATGGGGAACACCACATGGGAAGGTTGGTCCCCTCACTCCATCCTGTGTTCTGCTAAGCAAGGGTGTCCAGGTCTGCTGATGAATAGCTGCTTAAAAGCTTTTAATAGCTACCAAATCTCCCTTGGTGAACAGGTCAGGAGAGATCAGTATTGATTGCAGTGGGGCTTCCAGCTTAGACATCAGTTTCATCAAAAGACTTTCTTCTTCTGTCCTCCCAGGTTGTTTCACAGGCCACAATCTTAGCACACCACATTCCCTCCTTTAATTACCCTTCCCCTTGCTCCCACTCTGTAGTAGCTCTGACACCAAGCCTGCTTTAGCAAACATTCCCATACAATTTAGGGACATCCTCAGGTAGGATCTAAAGTTTGGTTAAACTGATGAAATTGTGCAAATAAGGGATCTCAGTTATGACTACGCTTTCCTCCTGTCTGATGACAACAGCTATAATTCCTCTAAAATAGGTCCATGTCCCTGTTTGCAGGGTACCTTTGGTCTGGGACTGCAAAACTGTCACCTCACAAGTGAAGCTCAGCAATGCCCAAGCAGTTCTCGAGCCATGTTTGCTTTAGCAAAACATGTCCCCAGGATGAAACCTCCCAGCTTCATCCCAACATTTTCACTACAGTCAGGGTAACAGAAAACATAAAAGCATGAGCAAATGTGGGACTCATCCCAGTATACCCATTTCAAGTCACAGAACCACAGAATGCTGTGGGGTTGGAAGGGACCTCTGGAGATCATCTAGTCCAACACCCCTGCCAGAGCAGGTTCATCTACAACAGGTTGCACAGGAACATGTCCAGGTGGGTTTTGAATGTGTCCAGAGATGGAGACTCCAGGCTCTCTCTGGGCAGCTTGTTCCAGTGCTCTGCCACCCTCAAAGTAAAGAAGTTCCTCCTTGTGTTTAGATGGAACTTCCTATGTTCCAGCTTGCACCCGTTACCTCTTGTCCTGTCACTGGGCACCACTGAAAAAAGTCTATTCACTTTAGGACCTAAGAAAACCTGCTTTGCAAATTTTCAGCCACAGAGACCTGTGGGAGAAATCAGCCTGAGGGCAACCCCAGCTGTCCAATGCTGAGATCCCAGATTTTGCTCGATTTCCCTAGGAACGAGCCAGACTTGCTGCTGGCAACAAGGTCTGGCACAGCGGAAAGACTACAGCAATCAAAATATCAATGAATATTTAGCCTTTAGATCTGACTTACCAAATCACCTGCTCACCTCCATGTTCCAGGTGAGGGTGGCTGAAGTTCTCCTGGATATGCCTCGGGTGTGGGGTTTAACCCCGCCACTACATCAGCCCCAGCAAAATAAATTCAATTGCCTTATAGCGCAAGTTAAATGCCAGCAGGATATTTGAGAGGGGAAGGGGATCTACATAGAGCAACTAGGAGAGAGAAAAAAGCCTGAAGTTGTTCCCCTCCCTTCATCACATGGCAGTGAAGAAGAGGGGAGAGTTAGCAAGGTTTCCTGTAGCAAAACTAATGCTGCAGCAGAAGAGGACAGGAGGAAGAGTGTGCAGGAATATGGGAAGGGGGGAGGCTGAGAAAAGGGTTAGCCAATTACAAGTCAGAGTGTGACCAGCTGCAGGATGCTGCAAATTATTTACCTATGGGCTGGATTTCCAACTTCTCATCTACTAGTTGCTCAGGGCTCATCAGCTCACTTTGAGGGACATTAGGTATGTTTTCCCTCTGACTGACTGGACTGACCATCTCTTGATCTTTTTCATTCTGCATCTGTGCATATATATTAAGGCCAGGAATCTTCCTAAAACATTAACAGAAACCATCATTGTGGGGTACTCTGACAGATGACGTAGCATCAGCTTTTACAAACCAAGAAAAAAAATCACTGTAAAAAAGCCCAAACCCCAGCAAAACAAATCCCAAACACCTCAGTGAAAGGCAGCAATGGGGACAAGGAAGTGGGCTCAGAGAAGGTCATACCTTTTGAACTTGTAGATTACAAACACGGCTAGTCCCACAAAAACGACAGAGAGGAGCATCAGCATAGCTGAACCACTGTGACTGGGAGTGAGGTCCACCAGAGGAGCTGCAAGAGAGGGAGAGAAGGTTACAGCTGCCCCCAGACCTCATCTGTCCACACATCTCCAGGGCTTTTCTCCTTAGAGGCCTCTTCTCTTTGGCCTTTTAGAGGACTGCCTGAAACATACTCTCTCAAATTGCAGACAATTACCTAAGGTAGTTGCAAATGAGGCCACTTGGGTACCATAACCAGCATTTTCTGGATGATCCTAGAGCTACCCACAAGCTAACTTGTTGTGTTGACCTTCTATTTTGCTTAGAGCTAGTGTGGGTAGCTCCAATGCACGGTGAATAACAAGCAACTGGGTCATCAATTTTACTGAAGCAACAACTGTCCTCTCCCTTCATGACCACAAGTCCAGTGCCCTTCACAGACACTGCCTCAGCATCTATGCCTTATCACAGCAAGCTCTTTTCACACCTCTGACATTTTCAGTTTCTTCTCTTGCAAAATAAGGCCACACAAAACAGCCAGAGGGGTGGCTTTCCCAGAAATCCAAACTAAATTGCATTAAAGAGAGACAGTTTCCATCACTCACACATGTGCAAAGACATATATCATCCAAAAAGGGTCCAGCTAGTCCCTTCCAACTCTAGCCATTCTATAAGTCTACGAAATACTCAGGCAGACACATCACACACACACACACACGTTCTCAGCTGTCACACCCAAAGCCAAAAGTTACAGAGAAGAGAAAAACCTTCTCCTTCCTACATCAAGCAGGAAGGTGAGGCACTGGGGTGAACCGATCTGTTATTGTGAATTCCTCACACATCTCCACGCTGTTTCCCTTTGCATCTATATTTAGTGGGTCTCTGGAGTTCTGTGGGATGACAAAGTGCCTCTCTGACTGATTCAGGCTCAGCATCACTCACTGCTCTTGTTATAATGCTCTGCTGAGAGTCCTTGTAGTAAACAGCTATTTAACTGCTTTGTGAGGAACACTGGCATCTTTTACCCTGCATTAGAGTTGAGGTTGTTGTCTGTCGGGTTGGGGATACAGGTTTGGGTATTTTTTTCATGAGAAGAGGGAATGAACATGATGAATGGATTGCAATATGTTGTCCACAGTTGCCATAAATTAAGCCTTCCTCCAGAGTGGCCTGAGCAAAGAAGATGGAGGTGTGAAATGTGCTGAGACCAACACGTCACTCTTCTGTGCTCCAGGGAATACACACACTCATATACAACACACACATACAGGTTCATTTCTACAGGTTCTGCTTGAATAACCACTCCAAGCTAGTCTAGATACCTACACTTTTGTTCCCTGCGGCTCCTCTGCTGCAGAAATTGCTCCTGGAGAAAAGGAATTCTTAAGAATCCCAAGCAGATTTTTTCATCCCATCTCTTGTAATAGTTAAATATGGTCTGTACTGTGAAATGAGGGTTTAGCATACAGAATAGACAGAGGTGTATGTAATTAAATATCAGGACTTTGAGATGGCTCATTTTGAGATAGGATTAGCTGAAGTCCAAACTGCCTAATCTTATATATGTACATATGTAAATCGATTATTGTCTTTCAGACTGCTGAACAACTTCGGGACTGTGTTTAGTTGCTTTGAATGTTTGTTGACTCGAGAATATCTAGCTGGTAGCCTTTGCACTGCTGAATACGCCATGGTGCTGCTTAGCTGTTGAATATTTTGGAGACAGCCAAGAAGTACACATTTCTACTGCTACTTATACTGCATTTCCAACAACAACAGCAAATTCTTGCACGTAAGGTAAACAAAAGGCTTAGCTGTAAATGTGAAAGCATTTCTTTATGACATGATAAAAAAAAAGGGAGGTGGAGCATGCATTTTAATGTCTCCCCATACATTGATTTGTTATTGTGACATAAAAATAAGAAATCTTTAAAATACAGCTGATAGCACACTATTACCATCAAGGAATATATTACTTGCTGTGCTAGAGAGCAACAGAAAGAGTGTAGAAAGAAAGAGGATACTGACCTGCTGATAAATGGGCAGCATGGACGAGGATTTGAACTCCTGGCTTCAACTCAAAATGGACAAGGTTTTGGTTCAGTCTCTGGATCAGTGCTTCTGAAATCTGCAAAAAAAAAAGAAGAAAATAAGAAATGCATTTGTTCCTTGCTCATTGGTTTATATTGCCAACAGGCCAGTAGGAAATGGAACTGCATGCAAAGTGAAGATTTTGCAGAGACACCAGACCTTCTGTGCACAATTTCCTATTGCCTTACAAAGAGGGAGTTTGTGAAAGAAGAATGTATCTGCCAGTACTATGTCCTGAGTGGTTTGTGTATGGTTAGCAATGACTGATAGACACAAGTTGTCCTGTCACACCTCTGCAGGAGTGGCCCAGCAGCAAAAGGGACCCTCAAAGGAACATTACATCCACATGTGTAAGGGTCTGCATGACCTGCCAGCAACAGCACATCTGTGAAATCCATTTACTAGTCAAGCAAGGGGAAGCATTTAAATTGTTAATACTCATTAATTCATAACAAATAACTTAGTGGTCATTGAGTGGCCAGCTCTCTGATCTTAGAGAATGTTCATAAGATGCGATCTACCGCAATCAAAATTAATAGTTTAAGCCCTTACCCCAGGCTGCAAAGAAATGTAAAGTCCTAAAAGTAAGCCTTAATTTCATCCAGCTCTGAGTTTTAAGACATCTGCTCTCTAATCCTTAAGCATGTACAAGAACCAGCTCAAATCTTAAAATGGTTACTGCCTACAGAGTGCGCCTTAAACAAAATGCATGCTCCATCTATTCTTATGGATTACACACAGAGAGAACATGTTCTTATATTCTCTCTTTCATGGGAGAGACATTCGTCAGAGCTTTCAGATTACTAAACTATCATGTTGTAATTCTGGTGACAACAGAGCTCTTGCAGAAAGGAGCTATTTGTCCTTCAAGGACGCAACAGAAAAGATGAGCATTTGCTGACATAAGACCTCACAAGATCTGTATTTGTACAGTGAAGAAGGCAAGCTTTGGTCCAATCTGTTGGCAAATATTACTTCTTTTGAGCCGGTTTGTCGCAATACGCACAGAGCCACCTCCTCCATGTCACTTTTAATTATATCCAAGAAGTTCCAGGCATGTTGCCATTAAAAGCAAAAAATCCAGATAGATTAATCAAGGAATGGGAGCCTATAGACATGGTGTTGAGAGTTTGTTGTGTGTCTTTTGTATGATCACTTGCTAGATGCTTCATGCAATTCACCTTTTCTTATAGCAGTGAGCAATTTTCCAATTGAACATGGCCACCATTCCGAATGTTGGTTTAATAGGGAGAGGTGGTTGGAAAAATGCAAAACCCCCTCTCTTTCCACCCTCCAACCCTTAATATTCAGTTGCTGAGAATGCTACGTTTTTATAGCCATACCAAGATCAAGAGGAACTGTATTCTAGTGCTCACCACTTAATTTAATTTGTTTCAAATAAATCCTTGTTCCTTCTTGAAGATTAATGAAAAATTGTCAGAAAAAAGAACATTCCAATAATTTTTACACCATCTTTTTCATGTTCTTCATTTTAGTCTAGTTGAGTTATTTCAGTAAATGCTACCCAGATATGATTAGATGTTCCTTGGCTATCATTCATCAAAGTACGAGATTTATCTGCCTCTTTTATTTTTTTTAACATTCTTAATGGTTCTTTCAATACTCTTGGCTTGTACACTTCATTTCTGGCTGCTGATCATTTGAATAGGTGCCTTTGGTCCAATATCAATTTGGCAATAACTCTTACAGGAATTTTATTTATATTTTTAATATATCTCTTTAAAGTTTACTATTTTTTCATGAGTGCCAGAATGAGCAGTAAATATATTTCTTCCTATTGCAAGAAAAAATACCACCTGCTTACAAAGAGCCATCTGCTGAGCTCAGAACAGCAGGGACGGTGACACAAAGATGTGCAGTACATGAAGAAAGCCTGGGAAGCAAATTACATCCCTCTTTAAGAATTTGAGCATATTAATAACCAGGAATGACAATTACAAAGAGTGCTTCATCTGTAAAACTAGAGCAACAGATGCAGATCGATAAGCTGTAAACCAGGTACACTAAAGGCTCACGGAAATCATGGGAACAGTATCATCCTGGCCATTTCCAGCCCTAAACATGACCTAACAGCTCTCCTCCACACCTCTGCAGGAATTATCTTCTCTTGTGCTCCAAGATCGTGATGCTGCTGGAGCAGCTGACCCTATGACAAAAAGGAACTACAAGACAGTAAACGGAAGAAAAGAGCAAACCACATCACATCGTTCCTCTTCAACACACTGTGATAGCTGCAGGAAATGGTCAGGGGTAAAAAACATACGTGAGGCTTCCTATACAAAAAGAGGCTTAGTGTGATTTATAACTGACACTGCAGCTAGTAAATCCTGCTATCCAGTACTGAAAAATGATTTCATCAAGCATTTGGGAAAGAATAGGAGAATGTCGAGAAAGCCAGCATGAGAAGGAACCAGAGACTCTGTCACGCTGCTCTGTCGGTGGCATGAAGGAGCAGGGATGTCACCTGGCCTGCCTGAGGACTCCCGTGGTGCACAGCGAGGAGGGAACAGCAACAGCACCAGCAGGGACATTACAGCTGAGAGGTGGCGGTGGCAGCCTCCCAGCAGGCAAGTTGAGTTTGTGGGAGAAAGCTCAACCAATATTCTTGCCTGGCAAGCTGATGGAAAGGAACAATAGGAAAGGGAGAGGGAGTAAGAGCGAAGGCGGTAAGAAAAAGGAGGAAAGGCAGAGAAACAGTCACAAGTGAAGTCTATTATTGCTGTATTGCATTGTTACCTGATCATGAATGAGGACCTCATTGTGCTACACCCTGTCCAAATGTAACTCAGAATAAAATGATTTCTGCCTGAAACCACCAGTATCCCAGCAGAAGCTTGAAATAACCGTCACTATCTCAGGACTATATGTGAAGTGTCAAAACAGGCAGCAACAGTTCATGCTGCTCAGAGTATACAGCATATTTCCTTGGCTCAATTAATTATACGCTCTTCCACTGGCTTTTTGGGTGCAGGTTTTTTGCTTGGGTCTTTATGGAATCTGAGCAAGTCAAAAAAATGAGTAACAGTCTGAGACCTTCAAAAGCGCCAGAAGTTCTTGTGAAAATCAGACATCTGCCTTCCTCAGGCAGCTCTGGAGATTCCTGACACACTTCTGAGGGAAGAACAGATGCATTCAGACACGTTTTTAAAATGTTTGCTTGCTTGGTACAATATTTTCATTTCTCTTTAAGTGGAAAGTCAGATTCTCTTCGAAATAGACATATAGACAGTAAAGAAAGATGGAGAAAATGCATTTCTGTGCTTCTAAAACTAGCAGAAATAGAAACCATACACAATAGTTCGCAAACCTCAGTATTTGCAATCAACAAACAAGTTATACACAGCTAAAGGGCCAAATTCGTGTTGGGATTGGACACTGCTCTCCAAAGTTGGACTTGACTATGTTTCTGGTCCTTGCATAGTCCCAAGGGGATCTATGAACCACAGATTACTGAGGACACTCACTTTGAGATTGGAAAGGTGGTTTTTCTGCCTTCCTTATTCTATCAAATCTATTTCTAGCCCAGCAGATGACAGGTTATCAGATTTTAACCTTGGAGTGGTTCTGACTTTTTACAACATTAGTAAGTTTTGAGGTTTTTTTGAAGTAAAACTCCACACAATCACCAAGGTAATGAAAAGGTTCCAATAGGAAACATTTTGGGTCTTGTGCCCCCCTTGTATCTGCATTCAAAGTGGTACCATTGATGCATTTTTGTTTAAAAAGCAGATAAAGTAACAACCAGTCCTTTGCCCTCTTTCAAAAATAGCTACACAACTCCAATTGAATGGCTAGACCTTCAGCTGGGGAACAGGTTAGCCTCAGACCTGTCCCTGTTCCTCTCTCACTCCTGGAGATGCAACTAACTCAGCTGAAGACAAAACTTCTTAGAATAGCAAACTCCTAATTTATAGTCTTCAAGAGTCTCCCTTGTGAAAATAATTAGCTTTCAGAATTAGTTTTGGTCCTTAACTGAGCCTCATTGACTTTATCTGCTTCATTTGCAGAATTAAGCATGATGTGCAAAAATAATTCAGTAATAGAAACCATTCTTCGTGTATCATTTTTCATCAAAGGACACATAATGAATAATAATAACAGACAATTTATGAAGGAAAAAAAGAGATTCCAATTTAAAAATGGAACAAAACAAAAATTAATTTGGCTTCTCTTAGCATTTTGTCAAACTTAGGAGTGTGAAAGAACCATGTACACCAAGAAACAGAATTATCACGCAGAAGGGCATTTTCCCATACCATTACTGAATTCTGAAACCTCTGGTGTAAAGTGGTTCAGACAAATTGAATGTGATTCAACCGCGCCAGTATGTACTAGCTAAGAATCTGGATAATTTTATAGATACCGTGTAAGGATCTCAACTAATGAGTGTTAACACTTCTATTCAATTCGTTGAGTAAATCAATAAACAACTAAGGAAAGAATTATGCGCATTGATTGGTAGGAAGCAACTTGAACCAGCATTACAAAAGTGAATGAGGAGTCAGGGCAAGTGTGGATTACTTTAAACTGTGCCATTCGCCCTGCATAACCTTGGTTACTTCACATGAGGCCTCTGAAGCTTGTTTGTCTGAGCACTGAAAATAGCATAAACACTAACTTACAGGGTCCAGCAGGAATTCCTTGAAAGCTTTTAACGAAAGATACTAAATTCAAGTTGCCATTAGTATCCAGAAATACCGTGAGAGCACAAGGTGAAGGACGTTCCTGTGGGTTAACCTAGGACAAGAAACGGCCAGCAGATAGGAATGTAGAGAGAACCTGGACATAAAAGCCAGGATCAGGATGAACAAAGGTGACCAGAAGGTGTATTGAGGATCAAGGGCTGTTTGTGCACCGAGCAAGATGAGAAGGCAAGAGGGCTGATAGTTACAAGGCAGGAGTTAACTCAAAGATACTAAAGCAAGATTTGCAGACTGCCTCTTCTACAGTACACAAATTGCTGATCAAAAGAAGCTGGCTTAGGAAAAAAGGAAAAAAGCCCTTGGTACAAGGTCTTCTGCTTCACATTGTCTCCCCACCCGCCTCTGCTTCTTAAATACTGGCCTAACCTTCCCTAACCACCCAGTGGAAGACTTGGTCTGCATAAGAAGGTACAGATCTCTCCTAGTAAACACTAGATGATTTACCCCTCTTCATGGAATTTAGTTTCCAGGAGTGATTGACACCAGGTCTGAAGGTGTTCAGTGTCATGATCTCGTTGCTAAAATATTTGGGTGACAGGTGCATCTGTAATACACCAGAGAAAAGAAAAGCAGTGAAAGCAAATACACCACAACACTGAAGCTTAGGATGGTGGCTGAAAAAAGCATATTAAAAAGGACAGAAGCTCCATCAGCTACAATGAAGCAGAAGTAAAGCAAAACCTGCTTTAAGGAAGGAATCCTAAGACGTACACACAGACAGGCTTCCTGGATGCCACCCTCCACAAAGTTAAATTTGCCAGAGGTATTTCATCTCCTCAGTTCATCATTGCCCATTTGATATTCAGTCATCCATGTCATTTCCCGTCTCTGTGGCTGGGTACAGATCCTGGCCACAGCTGTAACACGTTCAAGCACAGCTGGCTACCAATCAGCTGGTGCTGCCATTTGCCAAAGACTCCATCATGCTCGCTGCACTGCTGACAGCTCTTTTCAGAGAAAAGATTAATGGCTTCAAATGTCATTAGCTAGTTGCTCCTACATCTGTTTTGCATCCTGCTTTTACGGTTATTTTAAATAGGCCAGGTAAAAGCATGGAAACGAGAACGAAAGGGAAATACATGAAAGCACTGAAAATTTTACTTGATATGAAACCATCACTTTAGAATTCTCGTGTATCTTCTGCTTACATCTCATTTGACTAAGAAGAGACACATCTCCTATGCTTGACAAAAAAGCCTCCATTAGCAAATAATACAGAGAGAAGATAATATGTGAAATGCATAAACAAGAAGTTTCTTATGGCGTAAAACCGTGGGCTGAAACAATTGAGGAACTGTACCTGTGTATTTGTACCACTGCCCTCTACTGAATGATAAGTAGAACACCTTCCTACCATGCATTCATTTTGAATTGGCTTAGTGTTAAAATTACTCAAAAATTACTTGAAATGCTACTGATTAGATGTTTGCTTCTTACTGAAGAGAAAGCAACCAATTGGTGGCAGATCTGAATTCTGTAATCGTCACATTCACCAAGCCTGCCTGTAAAGATGGTGTAAAAACTGCATGGCTGCTCAAGTGCCAATGGCAATTCTGGGTGGCTGTTTTTGCAAGATTCGGGGTATTTTAGTAGTGTTGCAGTAAGCAGGATGAAAAGGCCTTTTGATTTTTGCGAAGCTGTGAAGAATAAGTTTACACTGACTATAGAAACTGGAGTGGATCCTCAAAAATTCTGTGTCGATGTATTAGGTGGAACTGTCCAATGCCACACATTGAGAAAACCTCCCCAGTCTCACACGAAGCCTTTTTATTCAGCTGACAAGAGCAGGTGAATTTTTCAAAAGGTACTTTAGTCTCCCATGAGAAATATCAGGAATGCAGAGTTCACATTTCTAAATGTAATCTGCAAACAGATATGACAATACTTGGTACTGTGTGTACACACACACAAAAAAAATCATTCAGGGCACTTGAAAGTACATTAGCTCAAGGAGAAAATGACATCTGCTATCTAACCTCAGTCTCATCAAGAGCATGAGATACAAATGCACTAATGAAAAACTGCATGGAAATGTGTATTTGTCAAGTGAGATGCTGCAGGGTCTAGGACAGCTTCCACGGTCTCATTATTATTGTACCCAACAATTCACAATTTACTGTGTTTAGACTCATAAAATATGAGTGACACAGTCTACTATAATAGACTTTGACAAATGGGAAACTAAGACCTAGGTTTTCAAGGGACAGAGGACATTTAGCTACCTCTAAAGTCAGTGCGAATTATGTATCCAGAAACCACAGAGCAGCTAGACAGAGAGACTCAAAGGTATACTTAAAAAGCCAAATGAGTACATACCAGTTAAACCCAGACCAGTTTAACCTGCCTCAAGGGGAAATAGTAAGAAATGGAACCCTCCATGGTCATTTGATATGTATCAAATCTACTGATAAAAGTGAAAGTCCATTAAACTACATATAGCCTTCATGATTACCCGTGGCAGAATAGCAGTCTATCTCGAGTGATGAAATACGGCTTGGTTAAGCAAGTTGCCCAAAAACCTCACAGGAGCTCTGGGATAGACATGGCCTGCAGCAACTTCAGGAGTTTCATGTGGGGACACATTGTTTGAATTCCCTCTTCAACCACTCTTTCTATCACTTTTCCCTTCCTCCCACTCCATCAGCTGTCCTCAGCGCTGCTTGTTCTGCTACCAAAAGTTAGCACGCAACCACTTGCATGGCTTACATGTCTGTCCCCTTTCAAACCCAGGTTGGATGAGCAGAACATCAAGGCCACAGTGTCCTTCACCTCTGCTCTGGTACCTGGCATGTGAATACGGTGGGTTCACGGCTGTATCACTACATACACGTCATATGACTGCAAGTACACATGCCAACTTTAGGAGGCTCTAATACATGGGGAAAAGAAGAAGGAGGCTATTGCACGTTTCATCCTCCTGGTAAATCTGTGCCTACAGTGTGTATGGTGGGTTTCATGCACTTCTGTGGTATTTCACTCACTTTTAACCAACTTTTGATTTCGGGAATGAGTTAGGTTTTTCCTCCCTTAGGTACTGAAGCAAGAAGTTTTGCAGAAAAGAAACATAAATTTCTGTAAATCCTCTCCATCTGATCTGTTCTGACTGCAAGGTTTTCAGGAACAGTGGGTATTTGTCACTGTGCCTCTGGACAGGCTTACCATGAGTCTCAGGTTGGGAGAGTAGCTTCCACAGCTGATACAACACCATGAACAAAGGAACCTATATAATTAAGTCCTTCCTTAAGAAACTCCACAGCAGTGTTTGTGCAAACTATCTCCCATTTTGATCCTGTATGCTTTGAAGTTTATTTTTGAAATGAGAAAAAAAACATTCAGAACTCTAACTCCTTTGGGTGTGCACCTGCAAACACACAAACTCATATACGTGCCTCTGAATAGCTTCTTGTTTCCTCATGAACACAAAATGTATTTCTGTTCCTACCAGAAAAGAACACTATACATCATAAAGTACCCAAGAAGCAACATAAGTTGTCATCAGCAAAAACATCTGTCCCCAGTACTCATCCCAGTGACTTCAGGCACAGGGAGAAGCTGCTGAATGGACTCTGAAACATTTTGGGAAAGGAACAGTGAAGGATTACAAGCCAAATGGATGACAAACAAGAACAGTATCAGAACATGCTTCAGAGCTGAGGGCAGAGACACCTTTTGGGGCCTTCATTAGGCAATTCTTGCTGAAAATAATGCCGTTTTCTACTGGAGTAACTAGGAAGGGGAATTCAGGAACCACAGACTAGTAAGAAAAACATTCTGATCATCCTGATGGGAACAGGGGAGACGCTTCTCCACAAGAAACACCTGGCTGCAAACGGCAAATAGTTTCTCTATCTTGAAAAGTTTCTTTGCAGTGAAGTTCCTGGAGTCCAACAGGAAATAACATTTCTTGTCCATAAAAAAGGTCCTGAGAAGACTGTCAGGGATTCCTTCTTCTACAGCCAGGGACTCACTTTTGCAAGGGGAAAAAAGAAAGGGACAAAGAGAGGGAGTAACTGGCAAAATACAATAAGATGGCGAATGCTGGAGGGGAGCGGGGTCAGATGTAAATCTGAGAGTTTATGGACTGGCTTCCTTGCCAATTTGTGAGGGAGGAAAAGAGAAGTGGGATGAAGGAGAAAAGGGAGGAAAGGTTTTGCAGAGCAGTAAATCTCCATATATTTTGTTTATTACCTGAGTGGTGAAAATTGCAGAGGAAGGTATTTTGTCAAAAAAAGAAGATGATGGCTAAGGATGCTGAGCAAGAGAAAGTTTAAGAGTATGGGTGACCTAGTGGTTTGAGGCCCACGGCTACATTAGCAAGGGTTTAGACCACTGCAAGAGGCAATTGCAATGGCCAGTAACAGGTCAGGCAGATGAAAAAGCTACTAGAAAACAAGAATACACAAATGTGAAGATACTGTTGATACATTCACTGATTTATGCCAATTTAACACTACTGAGGGAACCCAAATGGGAGTCCCCACTCCTAAATACAGCTCCAAAGCTTGTTTCCAGTGTTTGTGAGGGAAAAAGTCATAACAAAACCCAGCAACACATACCAACCAAAAAAACCCACAAAGAGGTTGTAGAACGTACCACAGTTCTTTAGACCGCAGTCAATCAGATGCATTTGTACTACCATTATTTGTTTTACTTTGTCTTGGAAATCCCATATAAATATATATATAAACACACACAAATGCAGAAACATACACGTCTCCAAGTAATAGACACAATACCTGCTCTAGGTCTGCTGCTGTTTTTTTATTTTCTCCAGTAGCATCTTGATATGGCAAAATGAAGAGTTCAGCAGATGTGGGCAGACCGGGGAGCACTGCGACCAGAATATGCTTGCTTGAAATACCTGTTGCCTGATATATAGACAATTAATGGACAGATAAACAGTGGGGATGGCATTGAAATGCTGACAGCTTCTTTGCTAAGGCATCACAGTACTTTTAAAAATGATAGGGTATATCGGGTACAACAGGGAGAATCTTGTTAAAATCCAATGCAGGTAAAGTCAGGGATTAATAATTTCCTGATCTAAGCTATTTTACTCTGTTCTCCACTAAAATGTGTAGGGTCAAAAGGCAACAGTGACAATCAGGCATGCTAAGAGGAGCTCCTAAATAACAATTGCACATGGTACGATTTGCTTTGAACTATTTTAAAGGTATCTGACTATCCCCTGTTAGCCCTTCAAGTTTCTCATTTAGTCAATGGTAAGAAGCCACATGTTAAAGGGCAAGGTATATGGGCAGAACTGCACTCTAGAGGTGTGATTAGTCAAAACATCTTAAAAGCCTTGTGGAGACTCAGGGAGAGAGAAGATGATGAATCAAGTTTGAATCCCCAAAGCCAAACAAATTCTCACAGTTCACATCCTGGGTCAACTCCACAAGTTAATGAGGAACTTTCTTTTTTTTTTCCTTCAGGTGTTAAAGACTGTATTAATCTGCCTTTATTTTTTTTTTTACCTTCTTGACTGAAAATCTTGAGCAACCAGTTTAAATCTGAATCCCTCTTCAACACAAACGAGCCAAAATTCAGAAAAAAAGTATCCTACAGGCTTCTCTATCGGGGTCATCCCTGGTCACAGGTTTCAGCTGCTGTTGCCACAACATTACACAATCAAATCGCAGAGTTCTTCTCCAGAAAAGGAGCTATTTTGGCCTTCAGAGAGTTTTCTGAGCCAAAACAAGGAGAAACACAGAGAACTGGAGAGGGACACTTTGTCAGGAAGTGGAGTGATAGGACAAGGGTTTATGGTTTTAAATTGGAAGAGGGGAGATTTAAATTAGGTATTAGGAAGAAATTCTTTGCTGTGGGGGTGGTGAGGCACTGGAACAGGTTGCCCAGAGAAGCTGTGGCTGCCCCATCCCTGGAGGGGTTCAAGGCCAGGTTGGATGGGGCTTGGAGCAACCTGGTGTGGTGGGAGGTGTCCCTGCCCAGGGCAGGGGGGTTGGAACTGGTTGATCTTTACGGTCCCTTCCAACTCTAACCATTCTATGATTCTATGAATCTGTCTCCATTGCCTTTTTCTGTTATGGATTATCCAGCAAATGCATTTAAATCTCAAGGTTTTGATTTAAACCTTAGGTTTCAAAATGCTGAATTTAGTAGACTACTTTTAAAGGAAAAGTAATAAAAAGAAGTTGCCTTTAGACATAATGGCAGACCATAGCAGCTGGAGGCAGCAGAGAGATTCTCCTGCTGCCAGGACTTGCAACCCTCTCAGACATTAATTGGACTTAAAACTCCTGAATTCTTCTCCCTAGTAGTTGAGAAGTAAAGACATTGACCAGCTGCTCATTGAAGGAAAACGCTGGGCAGAGGACAAGGAGTCAGCAAAACTGATTACACATCACCTTTATCTGAGCTATTTCTGCAGCTGTCCCATGTGTGGTTGCTGACAGCCCAGGAAACACCAACTAGAGCTATGAATTGGGAACCCTTCCCCTCTATTGCACACCAAGGAAAAGCAAATGGTTTTGTTGCCGTTGGTTTTAGTTTTTTTTAATGTAGATTTAGAAAGAAACCTATGACAATATGAAGGTCTTGTATATTCTTCCAAGTTGGTTCTTGGTGTTTTTTGGGTTTTTTTGCAAGCCAGGGCTTGCACTATCTGTGCTTGCCTAACAGATTGTTTTAAGATGTCAAGAAAAAGACACAGTATTATCAGTTAATGGAAAGTCTTAATTTTCTAAGGCTGGGAATGATTTTTTTTATTTTTTTTTTTAAGTTTTTGGCTGATCTACTCAGTTCATTCTTGCCTTTGTCGAAAGCAGGACACAGGACTCAGAAAATAAATGATATGAGCAAATAATTATGATCATAATACAAAATAAGATATTTTATGATAATCTGAAATTATCCCTACTTAGAGAGAAGATCAGATTTTAGCAGAGAACTATAATTTCTTATGCAGAATTTTTATCCGAGCCTAAGGTACTCTGTACTAAGAATGTAATACTTTAATAAAAGTTCATAAAAATTCTATAGCAGCTATAATTTCCTATTGAATTATTTAGTTATTCAACTCATTTTTACACAGTTTATTTAATTTCTGTAGAAATCTATTGGGTTTATCTTTAATTTTTACAGGAACTTCTCACAAAGGCTTGTTTAAGGGGAATCACTGAGCTATAAAAAGAGGGATAATTAGCTATCAATTTTTTACTTTTTTTTACTCAAACAACAAATAGACTCTTTGTGTTCTCAGTGCTCTGCTTTTGGAATGTAGCCTGGGTACTGCAGTTTTATAATCCTTTTTTTATTACTTGATTTTGTTTTATTGAGTTGTTTATATTCTAAAAATTCATCCTGAAGATATATAGATCCTTGAATACTTGATACAGACATAAATAAGCCAGAAGAACAAGCTCCAGAAAAATGTTCTCCCCCTCCTGCCTTTTCTCCTTTCCTCCTGTATTTTGGGGAAATTGAAGAAAAAAATCTCAGAAACAATCCAGGCAAGTTTGTGTGCACCTGATTAGTGCACAGTGTCTTTCTAGTAATTTTGCACAGATCATGCCACAAATGATCCTATAAACTTGCTAATAACATCTACAAACCTTCTATCCTTTCAAAGTCTGAGTACCTATATTTAAAAAAAAAAAAAAAAGAGAAACCGTGTTTCAAACAGTGCCTTTCACTATTTTTCTGCTGAGCTGAGAAACCCCAGCTGTGTCTTCCAACTTTTCTTAGCCTCTCAGTTTGAAATCCAAATCTTTAGCCACACAAGAATAATTTTCTGTCATTCTCTTCCATATGTAAAAAGGAACTTCAGAGCTTCTCCATAGTGTTGATGGGACAAATAGCATCCAATCCTGACCCATGAACCTCATACTATGTGAAAGACAAAGTGCTTACCGTGCTGCTCTTCTCTACAGTAAAAATGTTTTCTTTTTGGTCTCCTAAACTTCCTATAGCATATTTGTAAACCCACTAGAATAGCACTACTTTCAACTGCTGTGGAAATGGCAGTAAAAGAAATATGAATTGCTAAACAGCATGAAAGATATTTGTACAGCTATAGGTAGGTGTAAGTGATTTGTTTTCTATGTGCTCCTTTCTCAGAAATGTTCCATATAATCCACTGTCATTAAAAAGAAAGAACTGAAGGCTGACTATGAGCACCACATTGTCATAGGATGGGATAATTTCACCTGTCTAAGATATAGGATTCTGGCCTCAAACACTAATCTAGCCTCCTTTTATAGTTGTTAGAAACAGAGAAACACCTTGAGAGAACAGCTGATCCAGTCCTACTGTAGGCACAAAGCAGAAATGAAAACCATCGTAACACAGGTTATGCACATTGCTTACCTCCACCAGAGCTCTCTTGACTACTCTATTGATGTCCCTTCTCCACTCTGGGATATCTGGATTGTAGTCATCCAGGTTTGGAGAGAATGATAACCGCAGGGACTGAAATTGCTCTGCAGATACAACGACATGGTGGTGAGTAAAGACTGTGAAATGCCTTAGTGCCAAAGGAGTGAGGAGAACGTGCTGCAGCTCATGTTTTGCTTAATCAATCCGCAGGTGATGCAGACTGTCAGAGAATCCAGCAGTGTGTCTGAGAGATTCAGTGAGAGATCTGGAGAATCTGAGATCCAGTGCGTGCCACAGAACCTAAAAGGGTGCTCAGTCCTTACTTTGGTGGATAAATAGCACTGGAAAGAGAGCTGTACTGGGGATGTAATTGAAATGCTACCTTAATCTTGACTTCTGAAACAGGGAAGCCCTGTGAAAGAAGCTGTGATTTTACTCTCATAGACGCGCCACCAATACTGGAAATACTAACTAGAAGGAGACAGGGATAAAGGCTGGGAGAGGACTAGCCTCGGAAAACGTATTTCTTAATCTCTGTTGCTGTTAACAAAGATCTCACCTTGATCACTAAGACCATGTGCTTAGTATAAATAGTTAAAATTCGGATTCCCAGTGGTGCATCTACACTGTACAATGTTTGTGCGCCTTAACTGCTTCTCAGGCATAAATACAACATCAAATCAGTACAGATTTCTGTACAGAACTGCAGCACACAGCATTGACTTATCTTACATGCTATGCAGCTTTTGCATGAGTTAAGAGGCCTCTACTGGCCAAGAAGGGGGAAAACCAGCTCACAAAAGGACCTAACATTTTGACAATCATGCAGGATGACCAAACAGTGATGCAGCAGATGCAGAGGGCTTTGGGAAGGAGAACAACGTTCTGCAATTACTCCAGTCTGCAATAACATCACGCAGTGCCCTTTAGAGATGTTATGCTGAACTGTTAATACTGGAACTAACCTTATAATCCCACTGAGAGTGTCCTGGAATAAAAACCTCCTGTTGCTGCCAGCTAACCTGACTCTCTAGTTCTTGACTATGGAGAATCCTATGTGAAATGAAGGAGGAAGAGCTCACCATACACAGCAATAGTCTTTGTATCCTGAAGAATGGTGTTTCCTGCTGCGACCTGAACAGTGATGGTGTTCATTCCTTCCACAGAAAATGTGAATGTGATGCTCCCTTCCAACGTGATCAGTGGCTAGAAAAGAAAAGGAGAAATTAAGTTAGTTTGGCTGGAAAGGAAGATTAAAAAAAAAAAAGAGTTTGGCCGTCTAGCTTATTGGGATGGTTTGGGGAGTCAGATTGAGCTTGGAAACTTGAGACAATAGAAGGTATCTTGTGACACGGAAGCCGATTTCCTGGGGAGGGACCAGGGATCCAGATGGGGATGTCCTCCTGAAGGTCAAAATAAGGTACTAAAATTTCCAAAGGCGTTAAGTTTTAAGATCCCAGTATTTCCTCCCCACTAAGCGTGCTGGGTGTTCTGGATCCCCTGTTAAAGTGTCCATCTTCACTGCACTTTCTGGAGAGACCCAGACCCTAGGGCTAGCAAGACTCACTGCTCGGGTCTCACACTCCTTTCCCAGGTGAAGCTGCCAGTGATTTGTTTAAGGTGACTTAAGCAGGTTGTGACAGAATGAGGAGGCAAATGAAGATATCTCAGTTGTCCTCCCATGTTATCTGTAGACAGCAAGCTGTCATTTTGGGGAAGTGATGGTGCTTGTAGAGGACACAGACCCCCACACTCGCTTCACTGCGCAAACCAGTTTATCAGTGAGTTGTGCCCCCTTTTTAGCAGTCTCTGCCCTAACTTCTGTTTTCACTTATTAATGAACTCTGAGAGAGATCTTCAAAGCACCCAGTATGAAGCCAAACTCTGTTTCCATTGTTCTCTGTAGTAGAACTCTCACTTCAATGAAAACAGAGTTAGACCCACTCTGATCACTTATGAGCTTAGCAGATCAAGGGAAGGTTAAAAGGTGACAATCACAGCCTGTAAGTACCTCTAGGGAGAGATGATTTCTGATAGTACAGGGAGCTCTTTAATCTACATACAAAGGCATAACGAGATCCAACAGCTTGAAAACCAAGCAAGGTAAATTCAGACTACAAACACAGTGCATGTGTTTAATGCTCAAGATAATTAGCCGCAGGGAAATGGTTGAGGGAGAGGGTAAGAAAAAGAAGAATTTCCCTCCATCATCTGAGGGAAATTACTAACACAAAACAACATCAACAAGAAGAAGTCAGATTCTGCCCTAATCACAAATAGTTAAATAAAGCAGAAGGTACGGATGAAACCCTCTGACCGGCATTATACAGAAGATAACTACCTGTAGCTGAAGGTCCTACAAAATCCAAGAGAGTATCTCCCACCAGAAACTAGATAGAGTCTTTGGGTTTTTCAGCCACAAAGATACATTAAAAAACCCCCAGTAATAATGCCTGTACAGATTTATCAACAGCGCAGGCAGCAGAATGGGATGCATGCTGGTCCCATATCTGAGCAGAGTCCAGAGGCAGGGAGGTGTGTTGGGAACAATTTTAACCACCAGTAGCACATGATAATAAGGTCTTCTTGCACATCTGATTTAGCACAGAGTGTGGGGGCTCGGGACTGGGCTCAGCATGTTTAAGGGGAGGCACAGAACTAATGTCAGTCTATTCCATGATTAGTCACCTGAGAAATGAGGTTTAAACTCTAGGGCTATGTAAAATCAGACCCAGATATAAAACCACCTTCAGTTTGAAAGGGCAGTTTCCTAAAAATAGCCCAAACCCCCCAAGTTTTTTTGTTGTTGTTATTGAAGGGAGGGTGGGGAAAAACACACTAGGAACTCTTCCAGATTTTGGTTCACTATGTTCACCTTGGATGTAAATGCAAAGAGAAAGCTATTGGCGATTTGCATGAAATGACAATAAACCCTACAGCTAAATCCCAGCAACAAACACAAAGTAGTTCTTAGATTTCAGTGTTGGTACATCAAAGAACGATTTGTCTCTCAGTCTCTGGTTTATAATTTTCCTCTGTGTATGACTAGAAGCATTCCCAGATCCCTCTCTCTCTCCCTCCTCAGTTAGAAAACTCCTCCAGGATTATTTTGATCACAGTCTGTAGGAAATACAAACCTCTGTGTTGTTCCCAAACCACCAGATGTAAGTAAGTGTTCCCACTTGGCTTGGCCACAGCACTGCCGTGGCGTTGACCTCCTTGTTCTTTGTGGTGACAAATGGTAGAGATAAGTGGACGTGTTCCAAGGGGCCTGCAGAGACAGAAGCAGCAGGTGAGTCTTCCCTCCCTCTGAAATGTCAGCCTGGGGGAGAAGGGATCTGTGAGTATATCCACTGGTTTAGGGGATAGAAGTCCTTCAAACCACAGTGGGGGGGTGACATTATTTGAGCTTGGTGCCATTTCTAGAGAGGCAAGCTTAAACCTGCTCCTCACAGAACACGCTCCACCACTGTATGTGGAGCTCAAAAACTTGGGACTCTACCGCATGAACATCATATACCCAGGGACATTCTATAGAATTTAAAGATCAGGGGCAGAGCCTTGTTATGTGAATATGGCCTTCACCAGGAAGACGTAAGAATGAGCAGGACAAATGGCTTCAGAGTACATGTAGCATCTCTGCTAATGCAAGCTGCTACCATTTGTTGAACTTCAGCAGTGGTGCATCTATTTATATCAGCTGAAATTCTGTCTGAAGGCAGCTATTCTCTGAATCTCTTTATTTTAATGTTACCTTATACTCCCTCCTTTTCCTCAATAAACTTTTCTATTTCTTTAGTATATACAGAACATAATTCATTTGACAAGTGACATTATGCCCAGGGTTACACATTTTCCATCTTCTGGAGACAGATGGGCATTTGCTGTTACATCTTGTCCTATAGATTATTTTTTAAAATGTGTTCCGACTGTTCACTTAGAGAACAAAGCAATTGTTCTGGGAATGACAGAGAAAGAAACTGAAAGAAACTCCAGGTGACATAGGAACACGGGTTTCTTAAACAAATTAAGGCCACATCTACATGTCTTATGTCTACAGGCTCCCCAGTGGTGAGAACCAGTGACCACAGCTTGGGAGGATGGATTGCATTATCCATGGGGAGTTAAGATACATTGCTAGGCAATCTTATATATTTCATGAGAGGATTTTTCAGGACACATCCCATGCATGTGTCACCACTCAGTCCTTGCTTCTCAACCTAAAGGAACACCACACATTTGGAGCAAGCACTCCGTACCCCTACACAGTACACACAGGTAGAGAGAGAGACACGTGGAAAAAAATCTCCCAAATCAGACAGTATAAACGATGGCAGCATAAACAAGGACTAGGGTTCCTGACTCATTACTGAAAGGCAGCTTTCTGAGGGATATAGACACAGCTGCTGCTTAACCTGACACAGCCCAAGAGTTATCCAGGATCAGACTAACCAAAGCCTGCTACTGTGGTTCATTTTCCCTTTTATAACCAGCAGTCAATGCTCTCCTTGAGAATTCATGAGGAGACAGAATTTCACCCTTAGCATTTTAATAGCATTCCCCTGCTCCTATACATTTCTGTGACTGGGCCATGCCTGCTCTCGGAAAGACACCGGGACCTGAAAAACAGTGAATTCCCAGGATAAATATTTTGCAGGTCTGGTATCCTTTGGGATATTTGCCAGGTGCCCAATGTCAGTGCAGCCCTCTGCAGGAATACATTTCTTAACAGTGGATGAGGCAACAGGGAAGCTCATGTGAAGTCTAACACACTCCAACATAACCCAACAGCTGCTCTGAACACACCTCAAATAATCTTGCACTGCAGAGTTCCCAGCACCTCCTTGCACCTCCACCACATGCCAGCTAGGAAAGGAGATGAAAGAATGGCTCATGCAAGGCAATTCCGCCTGAGCATTTCTGTGCTCATAGCTGATGGGTCAAAGTGGCTGGAATGCTGAGCTCTGATCTGGCCAGCAGATGGGGATAGCTCACTCTGGATGCTAGGTCCTTAGCTTGGGAGGAGACCGCTGTCTCCCGGGTAAGTTTGAAGAGAATTCAAGAGAATTCATTTCTGAGCTTCGCATAGGGCCCTGGAAACTAGAGACCTTCGCCTGGCCCTGGAAAAAAACCTGTACAAGTCTCAGAGAAGAGAAGGGAGAAGCTTTTCAAAACGGTTCACTGAAGCCTGTGATGTTACTCTGAAGCATTCAGACGAATGCACAGCTGCTTTTTCAGGGGAAATTTTTGACCTGTCAGGACAGTTCAGCAACAGCCTGTTGTCTGGAGAAGCAGTTTAATATAAAACTTACTTTTCACGCACTCCGAAACGCTCCTGCCTCACGATAACTTGCATTTCCAGATCCCTGGACCAGCTGCAGAAAGGCACTGCTCCCCTGCACTGGCCCTATGGCTGCAGCAGGATGGGGAGGGCATGGGACAGAGACTTGACTTTATGATGGGTCATCCAGCTCATAGCCCTTCCCAAAACTCTCTGGATGTTTTCAGGCTGCACGCTGCTTTCCTGTGGGTCTTATCAGCACAGAGTGTGGGTCTATTCCAAGGACAGGTATTTTTTTACAAAACTTCCCAAAGGCCAAGCTCATACACCCCAAGCAGAATACTCTGCAGAGAGCTGAGTGGCAACGCAAGCATTTAAATAGAAGCTTTTGTGGATCTGGGAGAGGACTGAATTTACTGTACATCTCTGTCCTCAGCAAATTTATTGCTAGTCCGAGTGTCACCATGCTGGGTCTGCAACCCGTTTTGAAGTCCCTCATTCATGTAGAGAAAGGTGAGACACATCCCTTAGGGCTGTCGCTTCTCCAGGGTGTCAGGCATGTATAACCTGGGCATGGTTCCAATGATCATGAAGTATTTAAACCCTGTGCTGGCATTACCTAAACACAGCACAGAAACATGTGCTATCAGCTGCTCCATCACATGGACGCATCTGAATATTGTTTCTCTCTTTGCACCACCAAAATGGTTCTTCAGCCTTCAATGTCTCAAGAAAATGGATTAAAACAGCTATAAGCCAGAAATCCACTACGAGTGAGAGTGAAGGCTGGACACCTGCCTTCACCTTCCATTTTCTGGTTGTTGCATGAGAAAGCAGCCGTTGCTTCACGGGGCCTCATTACTTTGCAGATAGACTGAGGGTGTGCAACAGTCCCCCTGGAATTGTCGTCGTCAGACAGCGAGCGATTACAAAACCTGCTCGCACAAGGCTGTCAGAGCCTCCTGCGAAATATCAACCACCAAAACACTTCTCCATTAGTCTCCAATGACCTTTACAAAGAGGGGAAAAAAGAAAATGAAAAAAAAAAAAGAAAAAAAAAAGACCATGGCTCCTGTTGAGATGACTTTCATAACCAGCAGCAGTGGGAGGGAGCTTTCTGCATTCGGAGCCTGCAGCAGCTCCCGGGATAATTACCCCAGCACACAGGGAGGCAAAGTAGATATGACTCCAGAACTGAAGGAATTACACACAAGTGTATAAACATCTATACCGAGCAAACGCCTTTTTCTCTACCCTACCGAGAGTGATACGTAAGTAACTAAAAAGATTAATTAATCAGTAGCTGTCTAAAAACTGAGAATTTACCTTGATGCACCACTGCCTCAGCACAGATGTGATATAGGCTAAGTCCTCAAATCAAACCCCTGAGCTTCACAATAAGTTAATTTATTAGTACAGTTATTTTTGCAAGGTATTACGACTTTTGCAAACACGTGGTATGCTGAAGAATTATGTGAAATAAAAGTTCAGCACAGACCAGGATCAACCTATCCGGTTAGGGAATCATAAATGGGGTAGTACGATCATGAACCAAAAGTCTTTATGAAGGGAGGCATTCAGGGAGATATTTGCTCCTGTTTCTCTAGTTCTCCCTCATAAAGCTCCTGTCTCCCACAGCTATACCTCCCGCTGCTCTCAGCTGTTGATACGACAGTGCACTGCTAAAGAGCTGCCCTCTTTCCCTGAAGAGGCAGCTGCTCTCATGCATGTAACTCCAAAACTGAAGTTAGAGTGTACAGAATGTGCTAAATTACCTAGACAATCTGTGGAGTTCATTTGGTAGTGGGTAAGTAGTATTTCTGTAAGTATAACTTTAAGTTCTAGAATTTCCTTTTTCTTTCAGTGAATTCGGCACACAGGCACACCATTGAAAACATAAATAATCAACAAAAAAAACACCTCGCTGTATAAAAAAAAACAACAGCCTCAAACAAAATCCATAAGGGATGTTATGGAATTTCAGTTATAGCTTGACCCTTCACGTTCGTAACTATGTGCTAGAATAGATATGAAAAAGCACATTGCTGATTTTATACAAGGACTTGAGAAACGGTTCAGTTGTAAATCAGAGACAGCTGAAGTATAAAAAGCTTAAAAAGAATAGTGGAAGAGCAATGTGAAGGTAGTATTTTGTCTTGTAATACTCTTTAACACTAAGGTTTTGGTTCCTATGACAACAAACGACTGAAATGAACTGGTTTCCATCCCAGATGTGGTTGTATTTTGTCAGAGAGCAAAATGCATACACAAAGTAAAACTCAAGACGTTTAAAAGTTATTAAAGACCCTGGATATCTTTGTTTTTCTGGAAGTGTAAACATGCGAATGAAGGTGCATTTCAGAAAGGGCTGGAGGACACTCCTTTGTGGTGTCTCAAATTAGACTACCCAAAATAAGAGGTTGAACATGCTTTAAAAAACAAATGTCACTATCGCCTCTGGCACCTCTCAGCCTGGAATTCTCTGCTGGACAACAGACAAACACTCACTGCTCCCAGCTGAAAAGCCCCAAATGTCATCTCTGACATGGAGTAATTTTTAAAGAATGACAAAAGCTAGTGAGTACGAACATACTTACACGTTACATGCAGGTAGAGGACAGCGCTGTCAGATCCAAGGCTGTTTTCCACCAGCACGGTCACTCGGAATATGCCCACGTTCTGGTAGATGTGCTTGATCCCATCTTCTGTGGAGCTGAGATTGGCATATGACACAGCAATGCCATCTCCAAAATCCACCTGAATGAGTGATCTCTGGAGGTCTCCCTGTAATGACAGAAAAGAGAAAGGGTCAGAATAGACTCTGCTGGATTTTTTTTTTTGAGGAAGTCTGGATCAGTGGGGTGACCTACACCACAACTGGAGCATAATTGCAAGGTCTGATGTTACCAGAGGAAAGGTGGTCACTTCATCAACTTGCTCAGTGGAGAGAAAATGACACCCCCGACACCTTGAAGCTGACTTAGCTGCACTATGAATGAGGTGTCCTCCAAGGCGTGTGCTGTAGCCCTGCTTTCCTAATTCCCCGGGAAGCACGGGATCTTCCAGAAAATATTAGTGATTCCTTCCCCTGGGCTTCCTTACAGTGAAGAGCAGGGCTGTAGTGTGGAATGGTGTCCATCTCAGCAAGTGCTCAGGAGATGGGTAGCTACTGAGATTGCCTCAGGGGTCTTTGAACAACTCACATTATGAACTTCTGCACTTAAAACCATCAAAAGCAGAAATATCAAACTCAGAAGTCCTCGGGGAAGGGTCAACTCTATCAAAGTGGTGGGGTGTAAAAAGAACCACTTCAGCTTCACATGATAACAACCGCTTACAGCATCTTATGACTTGCTCAGTGGCCTGATTTAAAATGAGCTGAATTTGTATTTATTTCAGAACAGCTCTATGAACACTAGTGACACTAAGTGGGATCCTTTTTGCCTGCCTCAGAAGGGAAGGGCAGGCTAATGAATTGACAGAGCTGATTAAACTCTTCTCCTCCTGCCTAGAGATAATCCCAGCAGAGGGGGTTTGTGGTGTAATTCAGACTGCCACTTCATGACGTTAGTCTCCTGGGCTGCTTATCTAGTACATTTCAGAAACACTACAATAAATTACAATAAATAAAAATCACAGTTGGGAAACAAACAAACATACAAAAAATGATCCCACCATAAACCAAAAGCCAAGGTTATCAGGGATCTGAATTCTCCATATGTAGTGGTCTAGCCCCGGCGGCAACAAAAGAGCCACGTGGCAGTCCCGTGGCTCCGCCCCCCAGCGGTGTGGAGAGGATGAGAAAGAAAAGGCAGACTCGTGGGTTGAGATAAAAACTGTTTACCAGAACAGCAGGTATTGCAGGGAAACAGCAACACAGATGGAGGAGACAAACATGAATACAATACCGACCGCACCCCCTGGCGATCCGCGACGCCCCGACCGCCACCGACGCCGCTGAGAGCACCCCGGCGCCGCCCGCCCATATATAGGCCTATGCCGTGACGTCACCACGTCCACTTCCGGTTGTGGCCCCTCCCCTCCCCGCCTAGCTCCCTGCTGCCTCGGGGCGTGGGTGGAATAGGTACGCTGGGTAGAGGCAGGGGAGAATCAACTCTGTCCCTGCTGGAAACCAGGACACCATACCAGAACAAGGATCTGCTAATGTGAAACAATCTTAAAACAGGTTTTAATCTCCCACTCCCGAAACTGAATTCCAGCCTGGTGTAATACAGCTTCATCAACTCAATGTCAGAGCCACCCAGCCCTAAAAGGCTTTTGAAACCCAAAAGAGCAGAGTGATGTCGTTTTCTTATTTCGCTTTACAGAAGAGAAGCAATTATTTTGTTGCGAGTCTTGTTTAAAAGACAGAGAAGTCAGTCATGCATGTGTAAAAAAAAAAAAAAAAATAAAAAAAAATCACTATAACTGATGTCTCACACTCCAGAAACATCTGTAAGATTCCTCATATCACGAGACAGTGACGTACCGATGGTAAGGCCAGTTTCTGACAGCCAAATAGGTCAGCCTACACTGCCCTATATGACAACTGTGGTTGCTAATGATGTTCTCCCTCTCAGGTAAGATGCAGTACCTTGTCTTCACTTTAAACATTCTTGCTCCATTTGAAAGTCCCCCCTCAGTGGCTCTGAATGATGCTTACGCTGGGTATGTTCACGCTTGCTGGCTGTTGCCATGGAGCAGCTCACTCCACAGGCTGGTGTGTTGAAGCAGCTGCCACTGTCTGGAAGAGTGCCGGTAAATTAATAGCTCAGGGCAGTTCATAAAATTGGCTGAAAGGACATTTAATTTGCTTTGGTTTGGTTTCCTTTTCTGAATAATTTTTTTTTTTAATTATTATTTTTTTATTTCACTTCCCTGGAGAGAGAAACAGTCCTCTGGATATCATAGAATGGTTAGAGTCGCAAGGGACCTCAAAGATTATCGAGTTCCAACTCCCCTGCCATGAGCACGGATGCCTCCCACCACACCAGGTTGCTCCAAGCCCCATCCAGCCTCGCCTTGAACCCCTCCAGGGATGGGGCAGCCACAGCTTCTCTGGGCAACCTGTTCCAGTGCCTCACCACCCTCACAGCAAAGAATTTCTTCCTAATACCTAATTTAAATCTCCCCTCTTTCAATTTAAAACTGTTACCCCTTGTCCTATCACTCCACTTCCGGACAAAGAGTCCCTCTCCAGCTCTCTGTGTTTCTCCTTGTTTTGGCTCAGAAAACTTTCTGAAGGCCAAAATAGCTCCTATTCTGGAGAAGAACTCTGTGACTTGATTGTGTAATGTCATGGTTTCCCTTGGGTAGTTCTTCTTCGTAACCCACTTGGTAACATCTGGAGTTTTCAATGTTGTATTGTCAAACCTGACAAAGGTGTTTGAGCAATGCAAACTAAGTTGAAGCTCTTAGCAAATTCTCCTTTGAGTACTTTACTAGAAGTCCCCTTTCTCTGGAGACCTTCAAGACCCACCTGGATGCAGTCCTGAGTAATGTGCTCTGGCCAATCATGCTTTTGCAGGGTTGCACTAGATGATCTCTAAAGGTCCCTTCCAACTGACAATTCTGTGATTCTGTGAAGTTTAAGCTTACATCCTTCGAGACACGAGTCACTGAGACAAGAGCTCCTACCTGTGTTATGCAGAGGATCAAACCAGGGGGAGCATGCCAGTCCTTATGAAGAACCATTAAGAATGCAGAGCTATGTCTCTCGTTGAGCTATTTGAAAGAAGATGTGCAGTTTCAAACATGATTGGCATTCCTGAATGTTTGGTGAGGCCAACAGAAGGCATCAAATAGGACATGCCTCCACAGCCAGAGGGGAGCACACATGAGCTCATCAGTTCTGAATCCCTTTCAGAGCAGGAATATATACTCTCAAGTGTGATGCTGGTCTCAGACCAAAGATGGAGATCTCAGAAGTATCCTTAGATGCTCACCCAATTCCCTGAAGTCCACCATCACTAGGGCTTTAGTCATCTTTTGTTACTAAAAAAGAGGTGATGTCTTTGAACATTTCTCAGTAATGCCCATACTGCTGGGACAAAAGCTGTCCACATGGTTAAAACTGCATCACCATTGTGACCCTGCTGGCTTCATCATTTCTGGATGTTCCTGGGGTCATGCCATTTAAGTGTATTTCAGGTTGAGATTTATTCTTCTGTGTATTTGAGGTAGCAGAGGAAGATGAAAAGAGTGACAGCATTTTAGAGCAGCCCTGTTTCGGCAAATGTCAAAATTTGTGCTCTAATGAGTGCTTTTTCTCTTGTCTTCATTTTCTCCATAGCCATGAAACCCACGGTGTCTACAGGTGCTGCCAGGGAAGGGAGCTATTTCTAAGGCATGCAAGATTTAGGTTTCAATTGTTCTTCCAAATTCCCCAGGGAGAAATATGCTGACAGAGACATCTGAAAATCTAATTGGAGAAGAGCTTCAGCTGCTGTTCCCCCAGTCTTTTTCATTTGTCTTGGCCTTTCCTGTTTTGTTTTAAAACTGTTTGAACTGGAAATACATTTCCCATTCAGTAAGATCCAGGCTATAACACTTCTCTGAAAATGCCACATTTTGAAAAGCTGACATTTAGAATTCTAGCTTAGGAAGGGGG
>VXBW01003601.1:2032192-2077050 GCA_013400375.1 Thinocorus orbignyianus | reverse complement strand
GGGGAAGCCAGGAAAACAAAGATACTGTGTTTTGACTTGTTCTAATGTTTTCTCTGTGCCAGGTAAGAGCATGGGCTGAATAAGCCAGGAAGAGAAATCAGGTGAGCCAAAATCCAAGCACTTCCCATGCAGCCCACACCTGATCTCCATCCATTCCAACTGCCTGTGTCTCGGGCAGCTCTCCCCATCTGTTTTACCACGAGAAGATTTGTTTTGCAACAATTTGATGCACATACATGCATCTTGCAAAAATCTCTCCTGTTGACTTTTCCAGCTTCTCCTTGTCATTTTGACAAGTCCATTGCTACGTGATCAGGGCTTTCTGAAGCTTTTACCTCTATCAAGACTGCAATCAGCACCAATCTTTGGACAGCCCCTCTGGCCTTCGTGGTAAGAGGTCTTTAATGCCAGTGCTCTTAGGCATTAAGGGAGAAATTTGCCAGGTTGGCTGCTTGTGGTAATACCTCTGCATTCAGCTCCTGTATTGTAATCATGCTAAGCTAGTCAGCAACCAATTACAATAGCTAAGAAAAGGAAAGTACTTTCGATGGATGCTTTTTACCTTGTACTTTCGATGGATGCTTTTTACCTTGTACTAGCAAGCTTGGATATAACCTGAATTACACTGCAATCCTGACAAAGGCTTTAGTCCAACTGAAGACCTAAGCATATGCTGAAATTTAAGCAAATGAGTATTTCTTTTAGCCTGAAAATAAGCTCTGGGAATTAAAAACAAGTTTCCCAAGGCCTCATATTAGGCCCTTTACCTATACAAACTTTGATACTAAAATGTAAACTAGAAATCTACTGTTTTCTGTGGTGTTTTCTCATTAAATGTCCAAGAGATTTCCAAGCATAAACAAAAGGTTCCCCTCTCTCCTACCCCTCCCCATCCTCCAAGACAAATGCACATCTTTCCTTTATCTTGCCAAAAGAACAAAAGCCTAGAGCGTACACAAGACCAGGATGCTTCCAAAAAAATCCAAAAACCACCTGTAAAGCTTCCAGTCTCAGGGTATCTAAAGAGCCCATACAGTTTCCAAAAATATTTTTACATTTTTGTCACTTTTATGCAGCTCTCAGTATTTTGGTGTATGTGAGATGTGAGACCCACCTAACAGGATTCTCTCTCAAACACTCTGTCTGAATCTTGCCCAGAAGACAGTAATAGTGAATTTTCCTTATTAGACTTCCAGTATTTGTATCTAAATGGAAGTAGTAAAACAATGAAATGCAGTTCAACGTTTTTAATTTTGGTTCCCATGTTTCAGATTTAATTTTTAAGGCTTCAATTATGCACCAACTTGTGCGTCTTCCTTACAGATGTTGATAATTGATATAATTATCCTTTGCAAGAGACAGACACTGCTGTTGTTGGATTGTCTTCATGGATTAATGTTTTCTGCTTTCTTTAGACTAACCCTTTTCCCGCTTTAGCATTTTCCTGTCACTATCAGAAAACATCCATCACAGATATTTCCATGGAAATTGAATATCTTCACATGAAATAACTTTAGTCTAGCTCTGTTTAAGGCATATACTTAATTTTAAACAGACATTCAAGTCCAACTCGATCAAGTACTCAAAAACATGCTTTCCTGTGTAAATTCCTGCTTTCAGAGAGATGCTCTTAACTTTTTAAAATCAGGAACTGCATCGAAATGTGTCTTTTATCAGTGAATAACTTGATACCTTTTGCGTGTTTCTTTTTCTGCACCAAAACAGTTAATTGTACTAACCAAGTAATTCATTCTGCCTGTCAGTTGTGCCAGTTACACTCAGCTATGAGCTTTTGCTATAGGACTAGATCCGTGCTCCACAGGAATCAGTAAGTACAGCCTCTCAGGATTATGCAGAATAACTCAACTTGTGTGACTGGAGGTGCATTAGAAGACTGCAGCGCTGCGTGTCATCATGAAGGCGAGGTCAACTTGCATAAATTTTCATTGATTTTCAGCAGTGAATTAAAAAATGCATGAAAGGCTCTGATTTCTCCCAACCAGCTTGTCATCATCAGTAACACAGAAAACACAATTATGATTCAGATGACGGTGGCATGGGGCAGGGGATGCACTGATCTTTCATCTGTGTGTTATTAAGTGGAATGTGGTGGTGTTAGTAAAACAAACAGTCATGATTCAGCATGTGCGGTGAAAGTTAGGATGAAGGTTTCATATTTCTGTAATCATTACTAACTAACTTGTGATATCAAAAGAGGCAACATGGTAGGATACCATGAAAAACTTCAGACTATGCTTTTAAGTTCTATTAGCTTCACATCTTTAATTTGGGTACATCAACAACCAAAACAATCCTAATGCTAAGCTCATCTCTAGAGACTTCAGCTGAGTTGAACGCTGAATTGCACTGAAGGACAGTGCTGAGGTGGGAAATGCTGACAGTATTGTCCCCCCAGCAAGATCCCTAAGCTCACCGAATGGACCTTGTACAGCCATTTATTAACGTTGTCATTAGAGAAAAGCATCATGGTGTTTAGGAAATTCAGGGCTCCGTTTGTATATTCACATGGTAAGAGACAGCTCTCCAGGCTTATGAGCATTCAGCATGTAAATGAAAAGTACGGACAGCACAAGGGTTTAGAAAGCAAAGCTCTGTTTTCAAATGAGGGAATAAAAAAGCAGAAAGGTTAAGTCTTTTACAGAAGGTCAGACAAAAAGAGCCCAGAGTGCAGTTCAGGAATGAGCTCAGATTGCCTGAATTCTAGCCCGTGGCCTGTACTGTAGGAACAAATGAGCTTTCCCCACATATTAGTCTAATCCAAGCATCATATAGCAGCAGCAAGTAATCAAAAGTAACCAAAATCTACTCCCAGCAGAGCGACTTTGTCAAGTGAGAACTGAGGAAGACTTGGGAAATCAAAGACTTTTGGCTGTCATTTTATCAAGATAAAAAATAAATTAGAGGCAGCAGTTTCTCTGTGAATTATCTCTAATGAAACAGCGAAAGCCCTGAACCTTTCTGCCCTGAATGTCTTTACCGTCCATTTCCTCAGCAAAGATGTATGAGCAATCAGATGAAACAAGTCTGAAAGCCGTTGTGCTGAGCAGCGCTGCTCTGGAGGCTGCAGCTTTCACAGTGTCTGTGCTGAAGCAGTACAGCAAGCACAAGTGGCTGACGTTCATACAAATAACTCAAACACACAAATAACAACTTTGGGTTTGTGACAGGCCAGAGATCTACACAACCGCACGATGAGGAAGGCACGCAGAAACAACACCCACTTAATAAAATTCCTCTACTTTCTACAATACAGCAGCAAAACGTGTCAGGGATATTGGGTTGGAGACCTTCAGGAGGAAAAAATGGCTTTGTAGTCCTTGGTTTTAGGTTTCTTTTGTTGCTGTGCAAAAATGAAGCAAGGATTCAGCTTCTTCAGGCTGAGAAACAAATTTGTTGTTGAACGTTGCAGTGTGAGAGGTATCAGCCATGGGTCTGTGTATACAGCCCTCGACAGGACAAACCATTGAGGCAGCACTTTGGGCATTGGGAAAATTTGCTTTTAAGCATAACTAGCTTTTTTTCCTGTACTGCTATTTAGTGTCAGAGAGGCTGTTGTTATTCTGCTTAGCTCAATGGAAATTTAAGAACAAATTTACTAGTATAAGTATGTTGGTCTGCTTATTAACCACTTCCATAATGATTTGTATAATGAGACATGCTAATTACAAAAAGAAACATTGATGCTTCCTGTCTGTTATAACTCAATAAGAATATCAGGATGATTATAGGATTAATAGAAGAACTAACCTAGAGAACCCTTTCTGGTAATGGAACCAAAGACATTAAGTGCAAGGTGACTGTGCAAACTGTTTTTAAGAAGTCGTTCAGAAATCCTAAAAGGTCCCAGGAAATTTAGACCAGTTTGGAATGCATTCTCATGCTCAGATCATTTAAACAGGAGTTCTTTGTTGGTTTTGCTTTTAATACTATTTTTATGCCACTATAAACGCCTCACAAGGAAATTTCACGTGAGTCAGGGCTAGAGAATCCCAGCTCCCAGAAATCAGCAATGCTCTGTGCCAGCTTTGGTGCCTCCCCCTTCTTCACTTGCACAGGTTTTGGTGATTATCTTCCTTTTGTGTCCTCTTCAATAGCAAAACACCTCTGAATACCTTGTCCTTATTCTTCTCCTCAGACATCTTTTATTGACGTTGTGTCATTGTCAGAATGACACTGTCCCGGCCCTCAGCATCACCACAGGCACAAGCAGGCTCTACAAGAAATCCTTGTGCTGTGGTTCCTGCCCCTGAATCCCATATCTGAGTGAAAACAGTTTTTTACTATCCCAGTCTCATCACCTCCACACATCATCCACTACATTTTAAAGCAAACTCCATCCCAGCTACATCATGGAGACGACTGACTTCATCCCACGCTCTCTCGGTTCACCTCTTCACTACTTGGAAACTTTTATTTGGCATGAATCAGACCCAAATGCACTCACGGGGCCTGGGATGCAACATAAACATAAAGCTTACCTCTTCCAGTTGCACCAGGAAAGTGACATTGTGTCCTTGTTCAGCTGTCAGTTTGCCATCAGATGTGATTATGCGAAGGCCCTGGGGGGCTTTGCCAGGACATTGCTGTGGTTTTGCTGTGTACCGTTCTCTCACGCCATCCGTGCAGTTATTAGAAACAACTTTCCGGTACCTGCAAAGGAAAAGAGAAATTGAGAAAATCTTTGCAAGATCTTGACAGGGCCCATAAGAAAGGTAACCAGGAACAGGGAGGCATTTTTGAGGTTTCTTTAAGCTAAGGAGATTGGAAGAAAACAGATTCCCAAATATATTTCAGCGCTTGTCTCACCCAAGCATTCCTCATGTGCCTAACATACAAGTAGTTAATACTGTTTGTTAATGGTATATAACATTTTCCTGCATAGCACACCTATAACAATTTATGAATAGTTTGCTTAAAATATGAAATTATATGATGATGTATGTTAAATGCTAAATAACTATAAAGTTATAAATAAATGACATATACATACAGTAAGGAATTGCATTCAATTATTATACTGCTGGGCATAGTTTAACAGCTTTTTTCACATGCTCTCCCCTTCTCATCAGTTGTGATGCCACTCTCTCTAAAGATGCAAACCGTGAGAGCTACAGGAATAAGAGAGTTGAAGAAAACAGCAAATCCTGCCTACCTTTCATTGTACAAAATGCCAAAGCACAGCTTGAGTTCCTTTGTTTGCTTTGATCACTTGCATCAGAAGTGAAGTTTGAGGTCTGTATCTTAACTTAAACTACATCTTTGATTGGTTTCCAAGAGGGCCAAAGAGTGATCAGCATCCAGACTTAAGTTCATATATACATCCTTTTTATCTCTTTCCTCTCATTCCTTTTCCACTGTTTCTGCCTCACCTGATCCCACATGATTTTAAGAGAAGTCTTTTCAGAGACTTTGACTATTTGGCCTTTGTCTTATGGTTTTCCCCCCAAGTTTCTTTAAGGGAAAGGTCTGGACAACACAAGATGGAGATCTGGAGGGCCAGACTGTGCACATTAACAAACTCAGTGAAGAAGAGGTCCCAAAGACTTCAGCCAGCTTTGAGACACCTATAATAAATGCAACCTATAGTTGTCTCTAGCTAAATAAAGTCTGGTGAGCCACTTACCCAGTGCTGTTGAGATAGCTCTGTCCAAGGCTACAATCTTTCGACAAGGAAGATGGGTTATACCAAAATGCTGGTAAACACTGCCCATTGCTGTGACGTTCATATCCATAATCACTGTTTCAGCATTAAAAGAAACAGTCACATTAAAAAAAAAAAAAAAAAACCAAAAAACAACAAAAGAACAAATACAGATATTAGCTCATGCTCTCTACCATTGATACAAGTTTTGATTTTCCTCAATCTGTTAACTAGGATTTCTGATTCTTTTATTGATACAACAACAGATTCTTCATCTCACTTTAGATTATTATTTTTCTGGGGGGAAGGGGGTTGGGAGGTAGATTCCCCTTACCTATTTCCCAGTATAAATAAGCAGAACCAGACCCGGTAGTTCATGAGCTATTGCATTATCTGTTCTCCCTCCACAGTTTGACAGTAATTCTCAGGTTCAACTCTAGACTCAAATATATCAAAAGCCAGAGATCTAAGATATGTTCAATCACCGCTGTCTCAGTCACATCTTAGAAAAGTGTTAAATAGTTAATTGTATTTGGAAACTGTATCACAAGTTGTAGAGGAAAATTTACAGACCTGAGAGAGCTCTCAACTGAAAGCATTTACAGTGTATTTGGCAATGGAAAAGAAGGATGTGCTCTTCAATTCTATGTTTGTTTGGAAGAGGAAATGCTACCAAAAATCATATGTTTAGAAATAATGAGTCAAACTGTAATCCTTTGTCCCAATTTAGGTTTAGATATGACTATATTTGCTTTGGTTCCACTGAAAATAAAAAAGACATTTCAAATTGGTTTTGATTCCAAGTAAACACTCTATAAAAATTGTTCTTGTGGAACAAATAAATAAACACCCCATCCCACCCCACTCCCCACCCCCTTTAATCAGTGGTCACATGTGGGTTTGCTCTCCAGTCGTTGAGTAACGAGAACTCTTTGGTTAGAAAATCCTTCCCTTTTACTAAGCTTTCTCCATAGCTCATAACTTTTCATTTACGGGATGCCATTTCTGAGAATTGCTATACAGAGTCCACCAACTCCAGTCCAATATTCCAGTTGCCACATACTCTTTGATCTTAAAATGGCACTTGTTTATTAGAGACCACAAGGGTTCCAAAGGAACATTTTGTCTGCTATGGTGCTTGGGATAGCTACAACAAGTAATCGAGAACATACTCTAGGAAACAGCAATGAAGTAGATGGCCTAAAATAATCTTTTCTTCAGTTTTTGATTGAATTTTCATCAATCTATTTACTCAGATGCTAGTGACTGAATGTCGCTTAATTGCTTTGGAAGCATCAGCCAGCTTATTCTCCCACTACCATGTGCTTCTCTAATCATCCTTGTTGGAATAAGAACACTATAGCTGTGGAATACACTTCATAATGAAGAATAACACCATTCTGATTTGCTTAGAGAAAACAAATATTTACATACAAGTGGGACTTCTGTATTTTTGTAATTCATTTGTCAACAATCTGCAGCACTGTGTTCCTAAGTTATTGTGTGTGGCTAATTAGAAAAGCGGTAACACTGTACACATACAGTTCCGTAATCGGTTAGGTGAAAACAAAACAAAATAATACAGTGAAATCTGCCTCTGAAGGGATCAGTACCCACAGTCCAATTTGATGCAGTAGTATCAGATTGGGATTTCTTATTGTACACGCATCTAGACTTATGCCATAATTTTGGTTCCTATTAGTACCTGTACATCTGGACAAGCCAAGCTTGACTTAATGAGGTTTGACTATACTTGGATGATATTTCTCAAAGTCAGGAGAATGAAATCTTAGGATTTTCCACAGCAGAAATAGTTTTAAGCACAGAAGTTTCACAGTGTCGTTTTCAAGCTTGAAAATCGTCTGGCTCATTAAGGCTCTACAGAAATATCATCCCAGTAAATGACATGAATTGCTGTTCCATATCTCTCTACAGATGCACCAGCCGCCCGTTCACCTCCGCAGTCTTGGAATCTAATGAATTCCTTGGCTACAGGCTGGTGCACGCAGAACACTCATGCTGACAACAAATTGCTGCCTACAATTTGGCACAACAGGCTTTGTAGCAATCAACAAGCATTAGCATCAATTGGATTGCCATAGCACGAGCCAGTACAGCAAAATCTGGAGACGGGGAAGGCATCAGCTTTAGACTGCAATCAGCTAGCCGAGTCATTGCCTGGTAACTGGGAATTGGAATTTGCATATATTGATGATATTTTGTGCCTGCCTGAAAAGAACTCAGGTGAAATAGATAATGTACCTTTCAAAAAAGAATGGAGCATTTACCAGCAGGGATTGTTTTATCAGGATAAAGCAGTCTATCATCTGGCTCTCACCGAGAATGGTTTTACCCTAGCTACCTTTACTGGTTCAAACTGGAATCCTAATGTATTAGTCAAGCAAGATTGAAAAGTCCTTCTCTGCAACTAGAGACAGATACAAATTCATTCCAAGAAGTTCTGTATCCTTTTTCAAAGCTTATGGTAAGTTTCCTTGTCTAAGATTATTTGCAGCACGGGTAATGAAAGGAAAAGAAATCTCTTAAGGAAGTTTGTAGTTTGAATACAGACCTCACAAACATGTCATGAAACAACTTTAAATCCACATGAAATTATTAAAACCCACTGTTTTAAGGTACAGAAATAGCCAGTTAAATCAGATGAGTGGCTGCCACCCTCATACCTTCTAAAAATCAAGAGATGACTTAACGTGTAATCACAGGACTTCCATAACCCTAACAGCTTCACCCTAAGATCAACTATGCCACTAAATGAAAATGCTACTTGTGCTTTCATATGCTGTGCTTTGCAAACTTTTCAGATGTTAAATGGGGTGGATTCAAGGTGTAACTGTGATTATAATCACCTTTGTTCTGCATCTTCCAAAGCCTTTAGGGAAAACAAAATAACTGCAGCCACTGCCACAGAAAAGTCTTGCCACCTTTTCATTCATTTAATACCAATACCTAATATTGGAGCATGGTACAAGTGTAGATTTGTGTTAAAGGGAGGATGTGCTTGCATCTTAGTTCTACAGGATCTGACATGGGATTTCTCTCAGGGAAGGATGGATTCAAGCTGCAGTTTGAATTATGGATCTATGAAGGCATATTATTATAACTGCATCACAGCATTTGGAATCAAGCCATACCAGCTTACGTTAATAGGGAACCTGAAATCCCCAGAATCCTTCCAGTAAATCCATGCCTCGCAGATATCTAGGCCCCTACAGATGCAGAGATGTATCGTAGACTTTGCATAGTGAATCTGCATTTTCCACAAGAACTCAAAGTGAACTAAAAACTCATTCAAAACGGCTATTCGTTAGCAAATGTATGTGTATTTCAGAACTGGCACCTGCGTGACCATCTGAACTGATGAGTGGTAACACGTAAAGCCAACAGAGTCTAATCACAGTCAGTATCTGCCTTCTGCCTCCCTGTGGTTTGTCAGGAGCAATTCTTATGATGCTTGACTCTGAGGTTTTAGCGTAAGAACTAAACCCAGCAGGCACGTCTGTAATTTAAGTGTCAGACAATAATAATAAAAAAAAGAGCTAGCCAGACCTTTCCTGATATCGTCAGTGAAAGAAATAGACCTGATTCTCAATTGCACTAAGGCTACTTTGTGCCTCTCTGGCTACCCAAATACACCAACATGAGGGTGTGAGATTTGGGAATACTGATAGAAGGTGCCCTCGGTATTAATGACACTGGGTTCAGAGGGAGGCCTGACAGGGAGACACTTAACTCAAAGTTTCTATTAAAGGATCTGGGAGACAGGTAGCTGAAGGATGAACACCACCGAACATTTCCATCTGCGTCTAGGTGGTGTTTCTACTGAAGAGATATTGCTGTAATAACGCTCAAGCGGCAGGAAGGAACACAATGTAAGGAAAGCGGGTAAATGAATGCTTTAATAACACACAAGTAACGGTGTCATCCATTTACCCAAATCAATTAAATGAAGAAGGACAATCTCGTTTCTAGGGCGTTGCTAGGATGGATTTGCTGAGGGTTTCCGCACGTTCCCACTCCCTATTCCTGAAGCTCTATTGCCCTCTGGCTGTGAGCCTCAGCCCCTGCACAGAAGCACAAATACCTGCAGCTTCAGCCCTGGCCACAGCTAGTTTTGGTTCTAGCCCATGGTAAGAGATGTCTACGGTCAGAAGCACCCAGGTTCCCAAGGCTAGAGAAACTACAGTCATTTTGAACGTCACTCAGTTTTGTTGCTGTGTAATACAGTAAACAAATGTGCCCTTTTCTCTGAGAAAAAACTACCACGGGCTGAATACAGATTTGGAATGAACCTTCAGTTCTATGANAAAAAAAAAAAAACAAACATTTTATCAAATTTTTGTCTTTTCTAATTGGCATTTTTTTCCCCCAAACTAATAAAATGGCACTCACAGGATTAACAGCAATAACACTTTTTTTTTTTCTCTCCTTTACCTGACCACATAGATATATTTTTTACTCAAAACTTCAACAGGCTTAGATAATGAAGTTTTCTCCATACAAATTCAGTATTTAAACAGCAAAGAAAATCCTACTGTGACTGGGGCAGGGACGGTTGTCTTCTTTAATTCTGTATACAAGTCTGGGTCCTGTAACCATTGACGTTAATATAAAAAGCCACCCAGTTTATTTCAAGATTGCAAAGTCAAATGCAGTCAGCTAAGGGGCTTCTCCCTGCCTGGGGGATACACGTCCCCTTCAATCTCCCTCAATTAAGAGTCCTGCCTAGTGAAAAGAGAAATAGAGCACTACCGAAATGTCATGAATAAGGATGATGAAAGTGCTGCTTCTTTTTGCAGGAAGGACCCCACAGAGGACATCCTTCCACACCAGGAATTCATGCACCGATTTTTCCTGTAAATGCCTCTTTGGACCAAGTTCTGCAGGGTGCACAGGCAGTGCAGAGTTCAACCAGGCAGGCACAACATGACAGTGCAGCAGCAGCTTTGCCTTTCTAAGCAAATAAAACTAGGCTGAGAGATTCATAAGAGCCAGCAGAATTGCTTGTTTCCTTGTCATCTCTTTTCTCTTTCCTTGATAAACCGCAGTCTCCCATTCCCTGTGGCTTCTCTGGCAAATCTTAATAAAACTATGCTCCTGCCTGTATTAAGTAGATAAATAAATGATGAATATTGCTGGTAAATATTTCTGAACTTGATGCTTAAAGCAATGTTCAGTCTTTTTCCCTCAGAAGTGGTGGGGAAGGAAGCTAAAACAGCTAAAGAACTGAGGACTGAAGGAATAACAACACCAAGAGAGAATTGGATATGATCACAGCAGTCTGCTCTAAACCAAAACTGCCTCCATCAGAAGAAGGAAGGCCCTCCTAGGTCAGGAAGGTTTTCTATCAGTCAGCTTAGCACAGAGGCCTGCAGTATTTTTGAGAGTATTTTTCTCAAGCTACTTTTAACAAGATGACTTTCAAAAAGTCCTAATTCTGCCTCTTCCGACAGATTCGAGGGGTCCTGTTGATGCATGTGAACTGTGAGCATCTGTCGCACATCCCCAACCCTCCAAGCTTTCTCTTAGACAACCCAGCAGACCTTTTGGAGAAAGTTTCCTCAAAGTGAATGTGAAAGAAAGCAAAGCCTGCTTCCCTCAGAAAACGTCACAGTGCTACTTTTGGTCTGTACCTAGCAATGAAGTTTTGTAGTAGCAAACCACAAAATCAATTTTAATGACATAAAAACATACATTCTCAGACAAAGAGAAGTTTTGGAAGGAAAGCATATTTTTATCAAAAGTGTTTCATGAGTGTGTGTCCCTTAGGAGTGTAAGGGGTTTAACCACTAACAGATTGACTGGGAGTCAATCCCATCAGTTATTTTCTTGAGCCTGGGCATGAGCTTGCACAGCTATGTACACTTTACAAGAGGGTAAAAAATCTTCAGGGAATTTCTTTTCTATTCATGGGAGTTTTGTTTTTTTTTCTGGTTGGCTTTTTACATATGTTAAATGGTTGAAATCCAGGACCTTTGGGCACCTAAATGATGAACTATACACAGAACTGAGGTACCTTCTCCCTAAGAAAAATATCACTGGAAGATGAAGAAATCATCAGGAAACCATATTCAGAGAACAAGTGCCCAAGTATGCTTATAAGTTTTATTGCTTGGTGCAAGAGAAGTCACTTTTTCTCATCACATGGAAAAGTTTCCTGTGATTCTGTGACTTTATGTAGAAAAATCAACATAACTACAGTTATAGGAGAGTGAGAAGGGAAATGCTGTAAATCTCCGTGGTCCTGGAGTGAACTCATATAGCAAGAAACCAAACATTTATGAAATTAACCTCTGCAGGTTGTGTGTTACAGATTCTAGGTTTAATCAGTAAGGTGGCTTAGATCTAGCTGTGTGAGACACCAAGGGGGTTTATCAGCACTGCCAATGAGCCATCATTTCTCTCTCTGAGATGCTCGGGGCTGTCTGAGTTTTGGAGAAAACAGGTGATAGAGAGATTTCAATGATGTGGTTCCCTGCCTTTTTTGTGCAAATTGCTGGGAGTCAGCAGGAATCTTGGAAGTGAAACTAGAAGCTGAACATTTTATCACACCATTCATAACTCGCCAGTGGACTCTATTTCCCAGAGCGTAAAGCAGAGAAGAAAGGGCTTCAGAAGATTAACCCAAATCATGAAGGCAATGTCTGTTGGATACTATAAAAAATGATGGTCCAGATATAATAAATGACCCAGAAATTCCCTAGATACTTGATTTCCAGAAGCTGATGGCCTACTTTACATCTGTATATATTTACTTTTTCATATATCTCTCTATGTGTGTGTGTGTATGTATGAAGAATGTATTTTATTTTTCATGCACACTATATATGTCTTACATGTCACTTTCACAGCCACCCTGGTCATTGCTGAAGTTAGATGTGCTAAATGGAACTTTTATCTTAACGCTGCACAGAGCTCAGAAGTGACCTGAAAAATGGTCTGTTCAGCATCAATTCTGTGGGAGTTTTAGCAAATTACAGAATTACAGATATCTATTTCACTTTTCCTACTTTTTATTTTTTCATATACCTGCACTATCAGGGAGGAACCTATTTGGCCACTTACACGTTAATGAATTTCTACTCTCTGCAAGCCTAGAGGCTCTGTAGTGAGATCTGCATTGGTGTGGTAGAGAACACACAGCTCTTGTGCTCACTGCTCACCAGTCAAAGTCTGCCTCTGTGCACACACACGGCTCCGAGGTCATAGCCCCAGCGTATTTTCCTTGCATGCATTTCTTCTCTGACTTGCGCTTCCTGTAGATCCTTTTTGCTCCCATGATGCAAGCTTCTCCCTGGAAACAGAACCGAAAATATCTTTCTCTGACACCCACCAGGCTATTTGTATCACCCAGTTTTTCCAGCCCTGTGCAATGAGGATGGGAAGTCAAATGCCGTGTCAGTACATAGGAGCTAATTAAAGCTACTGAAGCTTTAACTGAAACTAAAACAGCTTTTCCAATACACACTAAGCAATAATCTGAGGTTACTTATGTATCTGATTCAGTTCTGAATTCATTCCAAAGCCAATGAGCAATTGATCCAGGTCCATTTCTCATTTATAGATTAGGCTTCACAGCAACTGAAAACCCAGTCTGATCCCTCTGCAGACTGAGACACAGGGCAGATCTATTCTTCGGTCTGATCACTTCGGCAAGAATTCTGTTCTGTAGAAACTGGTTACATATATGTATGTAAATACTTTCCATGGACTGTGAGTTCAGGTTTTACAGACTTGCTATGTGGATGCTAAAAGTTCCTTGTCTTTTCACTTTTATCTTCAGCACCCTGATAAATATTTCTAGCTAGGGAACAAGGCTCAGCCTTGCAATCTCAATGGAAAGCAAATCAAAAGGCAAGTGTCCATAGCAGCCTTCCTAAAAATAGTTCTGCAAGCTCCAAAGCTAACATCCTCAAAAATATACTGCAAAATCCTCGGCATTTTTGCTTATGCAAGCACAAGAAAGTAAAGAACAAAATACAGTGAGGTCTCACTTGTTACCTTTTATGCTGTTAAAATTGCTGTAAGAAAGAGAAACTTTTCATGGCTTTGATTTGTCCTTGAAACAGAAGGGCCTGAATGGCAACTGGTGCAAAATGCTGTGCCTCCTTGAATTTCAAGGAAGCTGTACTGACTTTCAACATCTAAAGGTCTAAGACATAACCAGTATTTTTAGTGTGGAGTTGTGCCTTGTGTGAGCAGCTAGGCTGAGTCAAGCTACTTTCATTTCATATTCATTATTAAATTCTTCCCCAGCAAGACACACACAGAAAGACAACCTTTGATGATATAAACGGGCGTTTCGCTTTAGACTTCAGTGGAGCCTGTGGTGTTTATATAACCACAGAATTTGGGCCATATTTTATTCTAACCTGATATAACTCAGGATGTTGTGTCAAACTTGGCAGAGCTGGGAAGGTGCCCCAGGGCAGGTGCAGGTACTGTCTGGAGCCGGTCAGCTTGCTGGGCACTTAAGCAATGGTTCTGGGAGTGATGCAGCAGCTGCATTCCAAGATGCAAGGGACAGGGTGTGGGGGCCCAACAAACTGGTGAATAAAGTGCACGATTTCATAGAATGGTTAGAGTTGTAAGGGACCTGAAAGATCATCGAGTTCCAGCACCCCTGCCATAGGCAGAGACACCTCCCACCACACCAGGTTGCTCCAAGCCCCATCCAGCCTGGCCTTCAACCCCTCCAGGGATGGGGCAGCCACAGCTTCTCTGGGCAACCTGTTCCAGTGCCTCATCACTCTCACAGCAAAGAATTTCTTCTTGATATCTCATCTAAATCTCCCCTCTTCCAATTTAAAACCGTTACCCCTTGTCCTGTCACTCCACTCCCTGACAAAGAGTCCCTCTCCAGCTCTCCTGGAGCTCCCTTCAGATCCTGGCAGGCTGCTCTAGAGTCTACCCAGAGCTTTCTCTTCTCCAGGCTGAACAGCCCCAGCTCTTTCAGCCTGTCTTCATAGGAGAGTTGCTCCATCCCTCTAATCATCTTTGTGGCCCTCCGCTGATCCCATTCCAACAGTTCCATGTCCTTAACCACAGAAGCAGCACACAAGATTCGCACAACAGAAGTACAACTGCTGAGAGAGATGGAACAAGGATGAAACCAAATGAGAAACGAGGCTAAGAAGGCAGGAGTTTGGAGAAACAAGTGTAAATGCAACTAGAAGGGTCTTAAGACACTGGCTTTGAATATGCAGAAGGATGGAGGAAGAGAAAGGAAGTAAGGAGGGAGAAACTGTACAGGAGATATAAGAGTAGAGGAGTTTAGGTCTCTCTCACTGGCAGTGCTTCTGCCCTTGTTACATTATTCAGCTCTGGATAAGTTTGAGGTAATTGCCCCCATGGAGAATGAAACACAAAAGGCAATTTTTGATCCTCCAGGGATCACAGAGTGCAAACTAAGGCCAACACACCTACACAACAAAACAGACCCACAGAGTAAGAGACAATCTGATACACCAAAGTAATAGGAAAAGGCATTTGATCATGTTGATCTTCCACTGCAGGATTATTAGCTACTTGAGGTCATACCCCAGCCTTCTTGCTTCTCACCTGGCTATGGAGTTGCCAAGGCCTGTAGTCTTCTTCTGCACATCTCCGATCAAAAATGGACTTGTAGTCTACCTTCACCAGCTGCCACTCTGAACGGTGGCTGAAATGTCCAAACACTCTACAGAACATACCACAAAGAGCATACAATGAGAGTTAGCAGTTAGAGTCTGGCAGTTAGAGGTACAGTCACTCACAAATTTAAGATTAATTATTTCAGGAGCGCCAGTCCTACTGATTTTCACTTGACTAAGAGTAAAAGCAAAACTTAGGTTGTTGAATATCTACAACCCTCCTAAAAATTGCATTCAGCTTTTATTCTGTGCATCAAGATGCTCCCACTTATTTCCATCCCCAAAATGACTAAAGAGAAAAGACTGACCAAGGGCTGGAGACAGTTATACATATAGGAGTTTGACATCTCAATTACAAGCTTTGGGAATCCCTTCCACATAAATTAAAATCAGAACCTGAAGGAAACATTTTTCATACATCTCTATTAACTCAGGTTAGTTTCCAAGCCACATATTCTGTTTATTACAGGTCAACTCATTTTTTACAGACAGAAACTGAGTTTTCCTCTTGTTTTTGCAAATCTGATGTCAGGTAAAATGTCACAGTTTCTGGCAGAGTGAATACAGATTTATGCACCATGCAGAACTCAGCATATCACATTGAAACTAATCATAATTTTTCATGAGTCAGGCTCCAGGCAACATTTTGTCATTCATTTTCATGTCTTCATTTTTCCTGTGTCTCAGTTTAAAAAAAAAAAAAAAAAAGAAAGTAGCAGCAAAAGCACAGCTATAAAAATACACCACTATTTTTCTTTTAAACATTCATCTGTCAAGAGTAACTCTGCTTTAAGTAACATTCAATTTGAAGAGTCAGATTTCATCCTGATAAGCTAAGTGATAATGGTTTTGCAGCTTGCAAGGAGCCATGTTGTCATTCCCTCAATCATATCACAAATAAACATTGATGATTTAGCAACAGGAGACTGCATACTCCTGGCTTCAGATAGTACTTGGTTTGGTCCCCAACCAGAAATACTGTTATGTTACAAACAACCTTTGTAAAAATATTTATGGTGCAGGTCCCATCATCAGCATCACGATGGCATGCTCACTTACGTCATGATGAGAGTTTCCTCTCCAGGCTCCCCTAAAACTCCATCTACAAACAGTGGGAGGGATGTGAAACTGTACTTGCTCCAAGACCTCCCTTCATCAAAGCTTAACCTGGTGGAGAAAGCAGAATTAGTGCCTTCTATCCTTACCCTCCTCCTGATTCACTTGAGGAAACTCTCTAGTCCACTACAGCTGCTATGGAGAAGTGGGAAGCAGCTTCTGTTCTTGGATACTGTTTTTTCAGTCCTTTAAATAACTGTTTCTTTGAGAAAGCACTACAAATCAGAGCATTAATCAAGCTTGTTTGACATCATACCACTAACCCACGGTCAACACTTAAGTGGTAGAAACTAATAAAGTTATGTTAGTGATTGACTCTTTAAGGGCAAAACGTAGCCTAGGATTTTTTAAAAATAAACAATGAATTTTAAGCATCTTATTTTTTCATCCCCAATATAAGACATTCTAAGGAGAACATATTTCTCGAGCACCAAGAGTTTTGCCTCTTCTGACGAGTTTTCTTCCCTGTGGTGGGTCTAAGGGAAAGCTTGGAACCACTTGCTCACCACTTCTTAAGACTTGGGTCTCTAAATTTCAGATATTGATGAGACACTTACTGTCATATCAGTGTGGAAGTAAATTGTGCATGGACCTGGAAATAAACCATGCAAAACAGCACAAAACTATATTCCACCTTCCGTACAAACTCAAGAGTACTAACTAGCAGGGACACTTTTGCCTAATTGGCTATATAATCCTGAATTTATTCAACAAAATTCTGGTTCAAAAGTGCTGCCTGCCACATAGAAGACAATTTAATTGGTAATTTTGAAAATTACTGAAGGAGCATACGGTAACTTAGTAAGAGACAAAGCCAGATACATATTACATAAATTACTAAACTCAAGAAACAAAGTTGTGGTAAATCACGAAAGTTGTGGAAATACATTGATAATATCTCTGATCTGGCCAAGCTGAAACTATACAAGCTGGAAGTGCCAGGATTTCTTAGCTTTATCTGAGTCAAAGTTTGCCAGTATCTTAGCCGATATTTTCCAGATTGTAGCTACAGAAAACTCTGGATGCAGCCTAATTACTGACTTCCTGGCGTCTGAAAAGAGGGGACAGCAGACATTTAGCACAGAATCATTACCAGAGATGTCTGATAGGCAGAGATGTGTGTTTCATGGCCACCAGTACTCCACCCTGATCCAGGTACAGAACACTGTGCTCTTCCTCAAAGATCTGGGGGGGGAAAAAAAGGACAGGTATGTGCTAAGGAAGCTATGGAGAAAAGGAAGTCAGTCTGCATACAGACAGTTCCTTGATTTTGCGTTTTATTGCTTAAGGTTTGGAGGGGTTTTCCCCCAGTGTTTCCAGATTCTTGGAAAATGCATTCTGTCTCTGCTCAACTGAAACATGAATTTTTGCAAGGAGCAACAACTTCCGTCCTCTTGATGCCAGATTTTTGTTTAAAGAACAACTTCATGTGTTTGCATGTATTTGGCCCTATCTCACCTAAGTGATGCAGATGGAAAAATAAGGGCAGGCCAAACATTGTAAAATAATTATATTCTTGGAATATTAAATATTTAAAAATATTTTATTTTCCTGTGTCTTTTTTCTGTTGGTACTAGCTTTGTACAAACATCTTCTCCCTCCCCGCTTTGTTTATACAGTGGCATTTATCAGTCTGGGAAAGTCATTCTCCATGACTCGATATCCCATCCAGAAAATAGGAATAAATTGAACTTCCTGTTTTGAGGATAAACACATTAAAAGGTAGCGATGCTCTGTCAACACATGGGATTCCACTAGACATTAGGAACTTGATTTAACTTAATCATCTGGTCTCTTTCCACAATTAATGGAGAAGTAGCTTTGGAACAAGATGAGCTGAATTTTCTCCACTAGCGTAAGAGCAAAGCGAAATAATCTGTTTATAAGGACACTGAAATGTGGACAACTCATCTTAGGTGAAATGAGTCCCACAGAGAGTGAGGGAAAGTAGACCAGTGAATCTCTGCAGACTGCAAATGTTGAGGGAAAATATCATCTTGGACAAAGAGAAAAACGGTTTGATCTCTACAAGCGATGCACAAAAGTAAAAGGAAACACATTTTCTCCCCCTAGTGTTCATCTTTAATCTGTTCTATTTGCAACAGGGTTAAACTGAAGTCAAACTTCGTAGAATTATAATTATAAAAATAATCTTCTGTTATATGAAGTCTAACTGCATATTCAGTCTTTTTATTTGAGCATCTCTCTACCTCTCAGAAGGGAATAGATGTTTACCCTTTTGCAAAGATTTGCAAAAAGCAACTCTGAACCAAAAGAAACAAAAATTAACTAACAGTTTGAATCCACTTTTATGACAATTTCCTATGATTATTACTTAAACCTGTGATTCTGTGTCATTTACCTGTCTCCAAGTGTTCCCAGCATCAGAAGAAACAAACATGCTGATGTCATTGTCTGACAGTTCAGTGCCAACATTACCTGTAAGAGGAGTATTGATTAGTGATGCAACACTGTAAGAAACAGCAGAGATAGCAAAGCAGGGGAGTAAACGTATTTCTTTACCTTTTCGCAATTACAGAACTTTCAGATTTGAGAAGAGAAAGAAGGGGGAGAAAGGAAGGTTAAGACATTCAGTTTGACAAAAATAGAGAAAAGATCCGACCCATACAGCTCTCCATACATAAGTGAAATGCCCTGATTTGAATCTTATGTTCACGGGAACACAGGACTAGGAGTGATCTTGGTCTTGAAGGCCAGTTTCTATAAAAACATATTATGAGTTGAAGGGCCATAAGGACTTCCATTTGATAGCCTGCCTTCCTTCCCAGTACTGGTGGTGTGACAGCCTACAATCCCACAACATCCTCCACACCCATCACAAATTCAAGATTGCATCCGTGTTTGCACATCATACACAGGCAAACTTTAAAAGTTTCGTACCTGAAGCTACGATAATACTAGGGGCAGTGTCTCGGCTGGCGATGTTTCCTGAGGTATAGGGATTCTCCGAGACCTTCAGGTGAAGATGAAGGGAGCAATAGGGCTATGGAGAAAGGGGAAATAAAAGTAAAAAGCAGACAAAACATCAAATGCATGGTCCTACTTCTGCAGGCTTAGAAATATACAGGGTCTTTCTGTATTAATTCCCAGTTGCTGCATTCAGCCACTTTTAGAAAGACACAACCACTGTCCTGCTTCTGTTGTGTGAGTTTTGCTATCATTTCCAAATGCAACCCGTTCCCACTGGGAAACTGATTCACTAGGCTGAAACCCTCTCACAAGGACAAGATCTTTGAGACTGTACCCCCAAAAGGAGGTAATAAGGCTTGCAAGGACAGGTAGGGGTAAGGATGACCTAGCTCTCCTGGCTCCTAGCTCTCTTGAGAAGCAAGCAAGGCTACAGATATGATGAAGGGACTCTCGGAGTAGCAGTGCCTGAGCTATCTCCACAACAAGAAGCAACATAGCCTTATCTGTGTGGTGCTGTCACCAGTAATTAGCAGTGAGAAACAACTTAATTCAGACAGTGTCATACCATTTTTTGACTCCGAGTGTTTTTTGACGCATGACTCTGTTCTGCACCACTCTAAGAAGAAATGGAAAAGTAGACTTTTCCAGGACTGGAAAGTGTTAGTTTAAAAGTTGTTTAAAACAATGCTTCATTGCCCCATCTGGATGTGACCTTTGAGATAGATGTCAATACAAATGCATCCACAGAAACCTCATCTATTTGCTATTGATTTTGTATGTCAGGTACTCAGAAAAGACAGGAATGGTACAGACTGAGCAAGAAGGTAAGACAGACAAGGCAGATTTCCAGAGTTGTCAGTATCATTCCCTTGTACAAATTGCCAAAACAATTCCCCAAATCTCTAGTGTGAAAATTTCTCATAATTTTTGCCTTCTCTTGGATTTTCAGTACTTTTTTTCTCCCAAACCTCATGAAGAGCCCTTCACGCTAAGTGAAAGAAGGTGGAAAAATACTGGCAAGAAAACCTGAAGCAAACTGACCCAGTCAAGGGGGACATCAAACAGGAACACAAATACAGCAAAGCCCATGTTTCAGCTTGCAGGTCTCTAAGATGAGCAGGAGAGGTGATAGAGAAGGACCTTCAGGCTTTGAGGAAGCAGGTCTTTCTGTCTAATATCAGCTGCCTAAAGGCTAAGTCTGCAGCCCCTATAATTTTGTAGGCAGGAAACCTAGCCCCCTAGGGTCACTGGAAGAAGACCACTGATCCATCCCATCTCAAGGTAGTTGTCTATGACTCCGAAACTAAAATCTCCCTGTGGAGAACAGCAGGGGGTTTTGGCAAAGGTGAATGAGGGTGATGAGGAGGGAGGGGAGCTCTCATTTATGTGAGACAGGAAAAGGGGACACAGGATGGTGCAGAAGGGAACACAACCTGCCAAGTGGAATGTACTGAGCAGCCTAACTCTAACTGACAGCCTTGCGAGGGCAGCCGCTGGAGCAGCCCGGGGCTGCAGGGAGGGAGTGGAAACCAAATCGAGCTGACATGCATGCAGGAAGTGGAAAAGCATTGCAAGAGCATGAATTCTTTCCTTTTACATTTTTATATATTGTGAAAAGATGAAATACAGGAACATATTTTTAAAACTACCATAACTCCAAGCTCACTTCAGCATTTTGAAGACAGCAGCTAATGGCAGCAACTCAGCCAATTCCCCACTCTGACAGAGATTAGACCTCTTAAGATTCAAATCTTTGTGCTACCAGAGGTTTTCTTTCAAATTTGTCTTTTTTCACAGATATTTTACATAGAAATGGAACATATATCTCAAATATTAAAAACCAGGTCACCTATCTAAGGAGAGAGATGGTACTTTTAGTGGCATAACTTCCTGTAAGTTGGAGTGCCGTAATACTTACAGTATCCGGTGACATTTGGGTATGGTAAAAACACCAACCTCTCCACTTGAATCAAACACCTAAAGTTATTGCTCATGGCCATCTCATGTCTTTACTGTGGTAGCATTCTCTTCTCCATCCCTGATGCACACCTTTTCCATCTGTATCCTTATAGAGTTCATTTTCCCAGCCATCATACTGTTGGTCCCTTTGTGTTCCTCCTCTAGTTCCCACAGCATAACTCTTATACAGACTTCTCAGCTTTGTTTTTCAGAATTACCATCAATCGTCTTTCTCCTTCATGTTATTATCGACAAGCTACTGAAACCATTATTAAAATCAGAACCACCAATTTTGGGTTCCCTTTCATTACCTAGTACCCAGTTACGCTCAGTAGACACCAAGGGACACACAACTACTGCCACAAAGCATTTACAGCCCAGGTAGAAGATAAAGCACGAATGACACAGCCCATTGCTCTGCTCACTGAGACAGTTTTTACAGCTATGCTGGAGGTTCCATCACTTGCTTCCTACTATTTTCAAGACAGCATTTTTATGCTCCCCTCTCCAGAGACTCATCAGTCCTTAGTAAAATTTCTCATTAATGCCTACAAAAACCCACTCCTTGTCTGTTCTGCAAAGCCCACCTGAACAGCCTCCAATGGCATGAGACAGACAAACCAGCTATTAGTAACTGTCCCTCATTAGGAGTGGGGTAAAGTATTACAACACAAACCTGATGGCAGACACCATTCACAAACCTCAGGGTAGTCACAGTATTTGCTCACCTGCAATAGCAAGGAGCAATGAGGAGAGATAAACACTTCCAGGACAGATATTCAAAACACCTCAGTTAGATGCTTAAATTATTCTGTAGCAGATGGTGTGAATGTTCTCCCTTACATGAAATGGGTCTTTGTCCTGAAATCCTTATAATCCATATAGACAAGACAAACAAGATGTGGGAGGGAATAAACAGATGTCTGGGGAAGAGAGGCACAGAGAAAATAAATGACTCGCCCAAGGTCACACAGGAAATTGGAGATGGGCCTAAAAATTGAATCAAGATTCTCCTGAGATACAGCCCAATGTTTTAACCACAAGACCATCCTTGAAAACTAATTGATTAACTATCCTAGACAGATGCCCATAACTTGAAGACAGAATTTCTCCTCAGTTAACCACTTCACAGCACAAGATAAGTATCAAACAAAACCAGCATTTTGGGATATAATACCTTGGCAGCTCTTTTATGAAGAATAAGTGCATTCAGCACAGAAAACAAGTGGTATAAACAAGAAAAACAAAACCCTGGGATTAGATGGAATTTCCTTGCTTTCCTCCAACCTCAATTATTCAGAGACATCTCACAAAAAATGCAAAGCAGTTATTGGAGCTGCTCTGAAAAAACACCTCGAGCATACTGTCAGTAGAGGGATGGTTCCGTCTGGCTTGCCTTGTGTTTCAACCAGATTCCTTCTTAACCTCTTTAGCTGCCAACTTAGCTGCTACATACTTATTTCTGCATTAGCTCTGCCTTAGTCTTAAAGACCAGGCTCACGGAGGACAGGGCAATGTACTCACAAGCTGGGGACAGTCCTGTTACCCTGGGAAAGGGCAAATCCCATTCTGCCAACAAACTGGAACATACATCATTGCTGCGTCCCAAGCTAGAGGCAATTATGCTGAAAACCAGCAGCATGAAAACATTAGAATCTGCTGCGGAGTAAGGATGGGAGCTAAGCTAGATGTGCAACGGGCTGTTAAGAATTCACTTAGCAATGCCATGAGGAGAAGCAGGATCACGCCAGGAACAGTCGCATGTATAAGGAAAAGGAGCATCTGATGTAAGGAGGTAAAACTTCTGGTGAGGCAGAAGTAGAGTGTGGCTAAAGAGGCGAGTGGAACTTGTGAACTATTTAAATACTACAGCTATGTCACATTGACAAGGAACAGAATTGCCTCAGAGCAATTTTCTCCAGTTTTTTCCTCAGCAGAGCACCCTTATGGATCCCTGACTTATTTTCAGGCATGTGCATTTCCAGTGCTGCTTCTTCAAAAATTTCCCTTCCACTCCCAACTCCTGCAGTCTTTTCTCTATCATTTCTTCAATTCTTGTATCCCATATTCTACCTTCATCTTCCCCCACCTTTAAGTGTGAAGCTCAAATCAATTTCTTAAATAGCTTGGCCCTCTCTTGCAGGATAGTTATTTTAATTTGTGGGTTTGGTGTATTTTCTGCACTTCTTTCCTTCCTTTCTCTTGCAGACAGGTTGCGTGTTCCTGTAAAAGACCTAACAAGTCAGTTTAGTTCAGATTTCATCTACCTTTTCTCTTGCAAATTTGCAAATGGACCACCTGAGATCCTGCATGCTCAGCTGATGATCCCTGCTCTACTACCATTCCACTAGCATCAAGGAGTGCTCAGACAACAAAAAAGGCCTCTTGCCTGTTTTACCGGATGTTAAGGGAAGAGGAAAAAGAAACATGGTGACACATTCCTCTGCCCATATCACGGGGAAGGGCTTATAACTAAGTTCCTCCTTCTCCTGGAAGGGCACAGACTGACCTACATGAATTTAGTGCATTGAGGATTTGTCCCTTACCACCACGAAATCATGGGCTGATTCCAACAGATGCTCATGGACCTGAGATGCCCAGCCCAGGTTCCAGAGCACTTAAGAAGCTGTTACTTTCCAAGGAAAACAGGGATGAGCCTACATCAAACTTGCAGAGGAAGAATCCATCCTTAAGGCAACTACATTGTTGCACAGAGAACAAAATAAAAACGAACCAGTGTTTAAATAGTGGTTTGTGCACAGTGGAGCTACAAGGATGTAAACGGAATCCACAGAGAACCAAGAGCTTCTCTGGGGCAGGTCTCACTATGTCCTTACAAGTGCCACCACATCTGCCCCTGTGAGGCAGTTTACTTTAATTTATTTATTTGCCCATGTGATTTTTATTTCTTCTCCCTTGCCAGACCCCCAAAATGTGACACTATTATAACATATAATAAAAGCTTTGGGTTTCAGATAAAACAGGTCATAATTTGAAAAAGTAAAGGTGTCATTTTTTTTACCAACTATGTTGACTTGAATTAAAATTAGATTACAATATATTTGAAACAAAAAAGCTTCCACACATACTCTTTCCATAACATTCAGCTGTTTTATGTCTGCAAAGTTTTCTGAATGCCGTCTTCCTGGGTTTCATCTTACAGAAAGATTTAATTTAAAAATGCCCTTAGTTACAATTTTTGAAAACTTGGAAGAAGAAAACCAACCCAAACAAATTTAGTCATGCTCTGAAATAACTCTTCGGTTTGACCCTCAGTTCTCCCTATTTATTTTTTCCTAAACCAGAGAGAAAATGAAAGGCTTGCATTTTGGCTCAGTCAAAAAAAATCAATTATTTGAACAGCTTCAGATATCAAGTTATTTATTCTTTGCTCTTGCAATAACGCATGGGGTTCAGTTAAGGGATTAGCATAGCATTCAGCTATGTAACACTGCACAAAATATAGTGCTGATTCAGATTCTAACAAACTTACAGCCTCAAAATGTGAAACATATTATTTATTGGTTTTTTTTCTGATGGAAAATAACATGCATAAGACAGCAGGAGGAAAAGCAGTCTAAATAGTGCCCCTGATTCTGCCAGGAACCATGTTAGAGTTTGTATAATATAAAAGCTACTGAGAATCTCAAAGACTGATGTTTTGAGTATTATCCCGCTACTGTGTACAGATTCTACACACTGAAAAACACTTGAAGATCAGTTTAGTTTTGCAATTTGACAGAGATCTCGAATTCTATTCACACTGTTTATATTTCACTTGCACTCTTGGAAACTGTTTGCATACAATGATGATGAAAGACTTACCTATACGTTGATCTATATCAGTAAGTACAGAGACAGATACAATATACACCCAACACATAGCTGTATATATATTTGGATGAAAGCATCGATTCTCACTTCTGAGCTCAAAGAGAAAATTATAAATATTAATACTGCCAACAGACCGACCTGAGAGAAATCAGAGCTCCCCCTTCCTTTAAGCCTGTCTCATTATTAGGTCCCTGAAAATTCCTAAAGCTACAACAGCTCACTCCTCCCATCTAGTGTCCACAGAATCAACTGCGAATAGCAGCGTCCAGCTTCATTTGCTGTTCCAGGGGAAACCATCAGTTGCACAGAAGGGAGTTGATCTATGATGCTTCCAGAAAATTGTTCCAGAAATTAAATTAAATGAAGCTAAATTACAATGTCAGCTCTTGCAATACCACCTGGCACCCCAAGCCTGATGTACCGCACTTTAAAATGTGGCATTCTTTCCCTGAGTTATACTACACGGAGAGAGGAGCTACCCTCCCCTTCTTGTGTCAGCTGGTAGGAAAAAAAAAAACAGTGTTCTGGAATATTACTGCCCCCCAAGTTTCCCCACAGGTACTTACTAAGAGACAGTGAATCGGGTTTCCTCTCAGATCAGTGTCCGGAGCCTGTAACAAACTCCAGTCTCTCCCTTTATTGTAGGTGATGAAAGTTTTCACTTGGTTGTCGATCTTCTTGTTAGCCAAGAACATTCCCTTTATCCCTGCTACCTAGGAAAAATTGACATGGCTGAAAAATAGATCAAGATGATGCAGGTTTTGTGCATGTGTCTCTTTTGCTCTGTCAAACCCGACAGAGATCTGGTGGCTGTGTCAGTGTGGTACGTGTCAGGGCAAGAAGTGCCAAGGAGCATCAAAGAAAGGCAAACTGAGTTGCCGGGGACAAGATAAGACCATCCCAGGTGGAAAGGTGACAAATGGAAAAGAGTCAGCATGGGAATGTGGTAAGGTATCAATAGCATTATCTGTAAAGTGACAGTCTCTTGACTGTGTAGGCATCCTTCCCCCTGAAAGAAGAGATACATACAGGACAATTATTTGTCTCTTACACTGCAGTAGCAGGAAAGACCAGCATTTTGGCCTTGCGAAGAAAATGGCAACACACACATAAACTTGAAGTTCAGCACTTCTGTTCCCATACAGCCTGCTTACGACATTGCATCCAAGGATGCCAATGTGCTTCACAGTCATTAGTTTTACAACAGAATAACTTAGAGGTATTTTTATTACAGCTTGGTATTTTGAGGAAATCAAAGCACTGGTGGCTCAAGAAAGGCTGCCCAGAATGATAGGTATAGAGCTAGAAATGAGATTCTAATCCTTTTATTTTTCCTGGTGTTTTACCCAGCAGCTTTACTCCATAGACCTGCAGCAGGGTTTTGTAAAGATGTGATGCTCACAGGCCTACATTGGAACCAAGCCCAAAAGTGTCTTAAGCGAAGAGAAAAAAAGTCAACCTCAAACCACAAGTCACACTACAGAATGTTCCCATCTTCTCAGCACGCTGAAAATCAATAGCCCAATCGCTGCTGCAGCTTGCGAATGAATTTGTTAGGCTGTCATTCTGCAATCTGAGTGCGGCAATAAAAAGGGAAGTAAAATTGGGAGAACGGAGGAGGAAAGTGAGAAACTTCTTGATTTCCAGCAAATCTGTTCAGTCATCCACCTCATCTTTTCTTACGATGTAGAACTAGTACAAAGAATCATTCATCAAGACTTTATTCACAGGGATTATTACTTAAATGGCATCACACGGTGAATGGTTACGCAGCAGATTCCGAGTTTGTTCCAGCTCAACTGATTTAATTATGTGGCTGGATTTGGATGTTACAGCTCCCAGTGAGTAGAACCTTATCACACCTGTAGTCGCATGCTGTGGGACTAGTGCGTACAGTGCACTGGTGGAGTACATTGGTGTACTTAGTCGTTCTAAATAGCACTTTCCTCCTTGAGCAATGGCACTGAATTTCATTCGCAGTTACATAAAGACTAAGATATGACTTGCTACAATGGGCAATGATCTTTAAATTAAGAAGTTAACTAAGTTATTGTTGGTACAAGCATTAAAACATACTATTTTCAATTTCTTAGCTGGGTTGTTGGTCTCACCCAACTAAGTATTCAGGATTTCTTTGTTGTAACAGAAAGGCACCCTGAAAAGACAAGGGTACCCTGTCTCCCAGTGATACTGCATGAATAGAGAGGGCTGGAAAAATAACATAGTTCTGCCTTTACTGCCAGAGGCCAGAGCCTGTAGCCCCATTTGTACTTTTCTTTGTTGTCGTCCTGAAATAGTTGTATTATATAGTCCCTGTGAAATGCTGGCCATAAATGATTAAAGAGCATTTTATGTATCAGGTGATAAATGTGTTCTGAAATCCTGTGAATTTTTCTTTTTATGATTCTAGTCATGGGCTGGGACTCGGAATCCTTTCCTGAGAAAGCAAAGTGTAAGTTATACTGTCAGTCTTGGACAGCTTTATCTTGAAAAAAAGACCGCACACACTATATGTTTGTGTGCTCCCGATAGGAAGAGATACACCTACTGCAAGCACACAACCATGACACGTACAATGATCTATTCATCCCTGCTCTTCATACAATCATAAGAGAGAAAGACTCATGCAAGTAGGTGTGTAACCATCAGTAGTCAGAGAGCAAAGCACTCCATCAGCTCCCACACAGACATTGGAGACAATCCTCACCGCCCTGCATGCGTTGTGTGCAGGTACAGATGGTGTCCACAGCTTCAGAAAGATTCATACAAGACACCTGAGCACACCACTCAAAACACATTCTTCACTCTTTATCACCAACTTCATACATCAAACACGTACTTCCCAACCAAGACGCATTCTGCTAAAAAAGTAAGTCCCAGAGTGATAGGCATATGTACTTCAGCTATGGTCACAGCTCCTCACAGTTATCACTTCAAGCATGGATTCATTGCTGCAGGAGTGTCTTGCTGCAGACAAGTCCAACTACAGAGCCAAGCAGAGTCGTACCACATCATTGGAGAGGTGCAAGAATTAGAAAGGCTACTCAGACCCCTTGGCCAGTCATTCTTCCTCTAGGAAATGGTCTCTAGGACAGCCCTTCTATGACTGCAGACCCAGCGAATGCTGAGTCCAGTGTGCTTCTGATGAAGTGGCACTGGAAGGTGGTGTAGAGAAGAATTATTCTCATACCCTGCCCTTTTCAACACGCAGGAGGGGGAACAGTGATCCTCTGGAGGATCTCATCCTCTACTAGGTCCAGCAGCAGGGAGAGCCCACACAATGAAATCACATCCTCCAAGAGAAAGGCTCCTGATGACTTACATGAAAAGAGAAGGTGGAACATGATGAGGGACCATGAAAGACCTTCTATTTATTCTTCATGCCAAATGCAATGCCCCATTGAGCAGCATCAAACAGATTTATCCTTAATGTAAAGTCAGTTTAGGAATCTACACACACAAACACATCCACTACAATGCAACCAGAATAACTTAACTTAACACCTAACAAACACACATACAGGCAACATGCACATTAAACAGATCTTTATATCTTGCTTGAAGAAATATATCACTGCCACCACATAAGAACTCATTTTGTGATCTCCCCTCTTCCTTTTAATTTATCTACGGCTTGTTTTTTCTTCTCTTCATCTCCATCTACCCCTAGAGCATCCTTCATTTGCAACAACCCTACTGGGAGAATCATGCCGGATGGGTTTCTGTTCCCTTCTAGCTAGAACATCAAATTGAAAGGAAGGTTTGTGCCAGGTTCAGTGTCAGCCAATATTTTTTCTATCTAGATGATCAACAGATATGACACTACAAGTCTGATTCCATTAATTTCAGTCCAGGTTACTGTGTGGTGTCAGCCCAATAGAACAAAATAAAGGCTTTCTCTTTCCCCCCTGGGATGTAAGACACCTTTACATAATGCAGTGAAACTGCTTCTCAAGCTGACAGTAATAAGAGGCAACACTTTTTCCATTGGCTGCCAGCACTGCAGAGAGATTAATACTAAAAATGTCCAAATGACTGAAATGCCAGTGCCCATCCTCCTACAGTTCATCTGCATTTATGTACAACACTTGGGCTGTCTGGACAACTCAAGGTGGTTTCCAAGTAAAGGGCAGCTGTAGGCAAACTTTATAGCAGAGCTAATATTCAGACAGTGATGAGGAAATACAGGAAACATCTTTATTTTTAAAGGAACTCAGATCTAGTTCATGGTCAGAAAATCATCAGGAGGAGACCTGGAAAGAGAGGCTGACTCTCAAAACAGCAACTGAGGACTGAATTTCTACTTAGCTGAATGCTGTCTTCAGAAATAAAATAGGCAGCAGAGCAAGAGAAGTACAAGGGCACATTAAAAGTCTTATTCTTAGATCAGTTGTCATAGAAGACAATGTAAATTTGTATTTTTTCAGGTGAGTTTAGGCAGAATGTATCTGTCAGAAAAAGGCGCAAGGGTAAAAGGGACATCAACATTTGGTAGGAGAATTTCCATGCCCATGGGATAGCCCAAGAGGGTGTATCTAAAATCAGTTCCCAAAATAATCCAAATTGAGGAAGGCAACAAAGTTAACTGAACTCTTCAAAGTTCCTGGTTCTTCTTATTTAAAAAAAAGTTAAATAATTATACTGTCAGAAATGCAACAAAAATTGGAGAATGATGCTATTTAGAGTGTTGGGAGCTTTCAGAGCCACAGGCTGGACCAATGTCGGTCAATAGGATTTTGGCTGAGAAACTTATAGAGTTCCTCTTAGGGACTGACTGAACTATTCCACTGCATCTTCTGACGCTTATCTTCCTGTGCATGAAAGAACCATGAGCTCTTCTTGACTTGAGAACCTACAGAAGAATAGAGCAGTGAATCTGTTCACAACATTGTGCTGGGTGTAAATTCAATACCTGTGTAAAACCTGGCCTTGAAACCCAGCTGATGGCACTGGGGCCCGTAAGTAAAAGGAGGGTAAAACCGTGTTTAGTCACTTTCTGGCTCTACTGTTCACATGCATATTACAAGACTGATGTGTGAGAAGGAAATGGTACAGGCATTGTGTGAACTCCTGAGATAGGGACGAGATGTTTGGAGTCATGACATACCTCATAGAGGTCAATCATCACATTCCCCTCCAGCCCTTGACTGCTCTTGACGTTTTCCAAGGCCAAGGTGAAGTACATCCCTCGGGTGTCGGAGATATACAGATTGTACGTGTCGTTCTGGTTCCACTCTTGTACAGCTGCAAACACCTGATTCTCATCCGTGCTGATAACATGCATGTCCTAGGGAAAGAAAAGAGAGGAAAGTTACTAGAGGGAGCTCCGCTCTGTCATTTCCAAGGGCACCAAAGGAATTGTGGAGGAGCAAGGGATATATTTTGGCTGGAGTTTAATCGGAAACTGTAGACAACAGTCCTGCAAGTAGGTAATTCCATTCAGGTATATTTAACCCCAGCTCTCTTCTGCCAATTTTCAAAGCAGTAATTAACTGATGAGGTGTTAATTGAACATTTACATTGGCAGTATGGTGTTATCCTTTCCCCTCCATCAACGTTTTCATTTTAATGAGTACTTTGTTTGGGGTGGGGGGTGGCACCTGAGTAATTGTGGAATCACAGATATTAAAAACGTGGGGTTTTTTTGTTTTTATAGAAGAAAAAAAGCATCATCTTAAACATCTGCTTCTTGCCTAGCATTCAGAAACCAAGTATGCTTGGGAACTGATACAAAGAGAATCTAACAGGTTACCATCTGCAGCCAGTGCTGCTGTTATTTATTATTTCTAATGACAGTACTGAGTAGAAGCCAAGGTCCTGGACCACTGTGCTAAACACCAAGAAATATAACAGAAAGACAACCCTAATCCTCACTAGTTGTAAAGAGCAGAAGTGTCATTAGGTCCCTAGTGTTATGGGTGAGACTTTGTTATACTCTGTCTGTTCTGTGCGTTACAGCAAGCAGGAAGCAATAAGAAGATTGCATAATTAAACAAAACCCAGAAACTATTAAACCTGATTCCCTCTTTCAATGCCTGAAGAAACTGCTACCCAGTGGAAAAAGCCACTGAGAGAGACTTTACAATGAAATTCCCAAGCTCTATCTGCCCAGCACAGCCAGCCTGAGTTCTTTGGTGCCACAAAAGCACTATGGAAGTGGCAATAGTAAAAGAAATGCAGATTTCTTAGCACCAGGTGATTCCCAGAAGATTCGTCTGTTCTGTGTGGTTTGGGCAGATATCCCAAAGTTAATTCTGCTTCCATGAATCTCAGCCAGGGCTTTCTATATGCAAAACTGGGAACTTTATCAGAAAATACACTCTTTGGAAGCCAATGCTACTTCTTCCTTCTGTTAATAATAGTCTTTGACAATTCACTTTCTTATGGCTTTGTAGGGAGAATTAATACTTCCAGATGGAACCTTGTAATGTAAAGATGAAAAATAATATAATAAAGAAATCTGATCAATAAATTTGAAAGTGGATTCACCCTGAAGTTAAGATTCAGAACAGTTGTTTGCTCATCCAGATCTAGATCCAGAGAGTATGGACTGGATGAATATTCACCTGATTTACTTGCTTCATTGCATTGGTGAAAAATGTATCCCACAAGATAGGTTGGTTTTGTGGAGGAAGAGATTGGCTTAAATAAAAAAAGGCAATAGAAGTCCCACTGCCTTCTGCTAAATGCTGCTGTGAATAGGTGTCCCCTCTTAGCACAAATGTGCTAGTGGAAGTCACTGACACCTGTTTGTCAGAGGCTCCTTATTTCAGACTGTCAGCCTAGTCAATCTGCTGGTAATCTACATCAATAGGTGTTCCCAACATGCTACAGACAACATTAGGTAGCACAGCTCTAATCTCAAGTTTAAACTTGTGCATACATGCATATACACATGGGCAGACCTCTCTATTTAAACACAGACAGAGATTATAAGTAATATTTATTTTATCTGGTTAATGTATAGTTTCATTAGTTTACCATTTTAATCAATAGCTTTGTAATAACTAGGGGGAAAAGGTAAAAGGACATTTTGATCAACACCAGGGGAAACTAAAGGTAATTTCTTCAATGATTAAGATGCAAATAAGTTAACTTATTCACTAGGTGCTTCCTCGGATTTGATTAGATCATGCTGTAGGATGCAAGTCTAAAGAAGATCCCAGTAAGGCTGAAGGAATTTGAGCCTGGAGAAGCAGAGATTGAGGCAGAATTGACATTATATACATAGTGCAGAAAGTCAAAAAAGACAGTGCTCCAACTGTTTATCTTTAGGGATCAATTAACTTTCCCTCTTAGTATGGCCTTGTCCAATAATTGCAGTTCACAGTGCAAAGCTTTGATAGGAAGAGATCAGTATATGTGCATCAAACAGGTTTTTGACCAACATCAGGAATTTTTCAGTTTCCACACTGGGATAATTAAAATTAATCAGCATATCATATTTTTTTTTTTTCCAGGGTGGTGGTTACTTTTTTTGAAGAAGGAATAGCACAAAAGGACAGCCTTCATTTTGGTATAGAGCAAGAGCGTCACTGCATCTTCCCCTACTACAACAGATATTCATTTCACCTCCCCAGAGAAAGGCAAGACGACAGGAAAGTGAAGCGAGGCATCTTTCTCAAACTATCATTGTCATCTTCAGGGGCTCCCTATGCATCTGCCTACTGAGAGCCTCAGCTCTCCTCCCTCTGCTTTAGCACACAGTGTAAAGTCCATTAATATGCAGTTCTACTATCAGTCCCTCTTGCCTTTCCAAAAACTAAAGTAAGAAAACGACGCTGTGTTTGGCTTTGATCAGGTGTCTACTCAAATGACTAAAGGCCAAGGCTTTCTGACTTACTAAACAGGCTTCAACTGCCCTTTTTGCACTTTGTCAGGGAACTTTTCTTCTTGGCAAGTTAAATAGCAGGGATGTGTAATGCCTGTTTTATCCTGTCAATTACGGGGACTGTCAGCTATTTTAAGGTCTGTATTTAAGGATATTTTTTTTTTTGTAGTTATTGCTCCTTCCATAAGGATGCACATCCTGAGGGTGAAAGAAGGTGATGAATTTAAAACAGAGGTGCCACACGCACCCACCCCATCAGCATTCAGCCCAGCACCAGTTAAGGACAGGTCTTTTAAAAAGAGAAATTGCTTGGCTTGCTACAGTATTCACAGATGTCTGCCCAGTGCATTGGTCTAAAATGGAGTGAATGTATCCCGTGTGTGCATTTAAGGTGATTATCATGAGTGACATTACAGAGTCTGTGACAGAGCCTACCTTGTGGTACTGTGGTACAGAATAGGCAGTAGCAACTCACAGACAGACATCACTGCAGAAATTAGCAAGTCTCAATAAAGATCATTTACAGGGTTAACACAACCGATACGCACATTTGCGGTCATATTCTTGTATGGGAGGGAGTTTCAAGTTCATTTAAGCTTTTAATCAAACTGGCTACCAGGTTATCAATACCACCAACAAAAATATTTCAGTTTTGATTTGCTGTAGGCCATTCCTGCCTGAGCAGCAGCATCACCTGCCAAAGCTCCCTGCCATCACACCCTTCCAGTTTAGGAAGGGTGACATGCAGAGACAAAAAGCTTGATATTTTGTTTTCGGTTCCAGAAGTCGCCTAGTACTGTTTACCATACTTGGCCTCTCTTTCTTAGCTGAAGGAGATAAAAGAGAACTTAGGCATGAAAGTAGCTGCTTGTTTCAATTCCTTGAATAGTATAAGGCTTTGTGCATTTTTAATAAAAGCAGCTATCCTGCTTTGATAGCAGTCTACTAGACAGCCACAGCTCCACTGTAGCTCCTTCCAAGCCAAATGTGGTTCTTCAGTCTTTGAAGATATTCCAAGACTGTGACAAAGTGTCTTATCTCCTTAAATATCTGCCTTTTCTTTGGGTCATGTAACATAAACGCGTTGTTCCAATTCCTATTCTGGGATTACACATTGCAATTTAATTGTAGTGGATTTTTCCTGGCTCTCCAGAGACACTTTTGAGAAGGTGGACAGCTGGAAAAGTAAGTGTGGGCTAAAGGAAACAGCCAGTTCAAAGCAAGGAATGTCTCTACAGATGGTCTGAACCAGCTGTAAAGAGCAATTCTGATTTCGGTGTTACAATCACCAAGGTAAAACTGCAACTCCTTTGCTAAAGGCTACTTCAAATAACACCTGTTTAAATTTGATCTGAATTGACAGAGTAATTCTTTCCCACTTGGACAGGAAGCTTCAAACTATGTCTTAGAGTACTATGTTTAACTGTGAAGATATCATGGCTTCTGGCAGGGTCTTCAGTGTCCTGTGAGCCTGGGTTTTCAGGTGATGTAAAGAGGAGCAAAGGGTACAATGGCAGAGTGGGTAAAGTATGGCACTGAAGGTATGGGTTTGAGCTGCAGCCTTCTTATCTGACGAAGGTCACCCAGTCAACCCACTAGAAACAGGTCAACTGGGGTAAGAAAGCAAAGCCAGCCAGATGTGGTATCAGCCAAATTATCTCTTTGAATACTTCCATCTACAAAATCTGAGGTACTTTCAACTTCTAGGAACAAGGCAACCGTGCACTTTATTTTTCTATTTCCTTTTGACAATCCTTGCTTAATTTTTTAGAAATCATTTTTCTCCAGATGTTAGACCTCACATATAATTCACAAAATTTTTCTGACCTTTGATCTTAGATTTGATTTAAGACAGACCATATCAACAATGAAAAGGTCTCCAAAAAGTCCCCCTCTGTCTTTGTCAAGAAGCTGTCAGGAGCCCAGCTGCAAAATGGAGATTTCTTCAAAATGGAGCTAACATTTTATACAGGTCTTTAAAAAAAATTCAGCTCCAGGAGGCAGCAATAGTCTTTCAAGCTCCAATGCTAATTCACCATTGTTCTTAATTAGGGAAGATATGGAGCAGACACACAAAGACATTTCTTTGGTTCCCATTAAAATCCGCTAATGAGGCAAAGCACAAAAAGCGACCCACACGGGATAGGGACAGGAGAAGGAAATTTAAAGACCACAAAAATAGAAAAGAAAAAAAAAAAAAAAGAGAATCCCCTCCAAAACTTAATTAACTACCAGAAAGAAATGGTAATTAACATGGGCTGTGGTATTCGTCTACATTTCATGCTGATGCCCTTGAGTAGCCAAAGTGCTGACTTTGTTTTCAGTCCTTTCTTGCTTGCAAATGTCCTGTTAAAGAAGAAGGATGTTTTCACTCATTGTATGTCATCTTGCAGTTACTTGTGTTGGATTCAAGAATTTCTGTACAATCAAAATATCTGTAGGTTCATATGGGCATTTCAGCAACAGCAACCTACCTTGGGCAAGGAGTACTTTGGCAGCTTCATCTGTGCAAATGCATTCTTTCTATAAGAAACGTAATAATGTGGTCTTCCTCCTGATGTCAACTATGAGAGAAGCAGGAAAGTTATCATCAGGGGGTTTTTTAAATATTCTTTTATCATCAGAGAAAATGTCAAGCAAAAGGTGCTGAGGGAAACACCACAGTGTTGGTGGCAACGGCTTAAAACTGCAGCTCTATCACAATTAATGAATAAGCATTGATCCAGCTCAGGGTGGCTAAAACAAAAGGAAGAATAATCCCATTATCTGCAAAGAGAGACAAAGGCCAGAACTTCTGGTGAAAGTTCTAGGGAAAGTGAAGTCCTGGCTTCACTTGGGCTGTTATGTCACCTGCCGGTACCAAAGCTCTGCTCTGCCTTAGCAAAAAATAGTCCATACTTGGCTATCTGCAGAGCTGCCAGGTAGGCTATTGGTTAGATCAGAAGATGGGCAGATATGACGCTTGATTTCTATTTCTGCCTCCAGCTTTGGTTCCTCTGCAGCTCTGTACCAACCATCATATGCATCTGTTACCAGATCAGCTAAGTATTCACAGCTCTTGAAGGCAGGAGAATCTCAGTTGATTTGGTATTTCTGTGAATCTGGTAGTTTATTTAAGTGTCTAAATGCTGATGGCAAGACCTTGAAAATGCTGGGTTAGAGCAATGTGAGGTTTCATTTCCCACCACAAGGGGAGCAAAATAGAAAGAAAAAAGCTGTCAGTGTTATCTGACTTCCAGTGCGCCTGAAATATAATCAATGTTTGTAAAGTACTTTGGAATCCTTGGATGAAAGATACTGAAGAACAAATATTCCAAGGAATTCTCCATGCAGAACTTTGCTTTAATTGTCTGATATCTGGGCTTATCGACAATTTTCTTTAGTAGTAAGTCCTTACAAACGCACTGCAGTCGTTTAAAATGCAAGATACACAGAAGCTAGGTTGAAACCAGATTAAGCAAACTATTTTTTATTCTGAAGTTCTTCAATAATATTATTTTTTCAGGGAATTGGGCAAAAGTTAGAGTAAGGAAGGCCAAAAGCATTGTTTATGAGAGAGTGTGAGTTTGCAAATAAAACAAGGTGTAGTAGAAGTAAACCTGCATTTCCTTATCCTTGAGCTTTTGAGCCTGCTGACTCTCATTCCAAATGCCTTAGTTGCAGAAAAGCCAAATGGAGATTAAGGAAGGTAGGGAAGGTTAGAGAAGGGTGCTCAGGGTGTTCATCTTTCCAAGCCTTTACTGTCTGGGATAGGGCTACTCATCCTCTGAAGAACAGTGTTTGGGACAAGACACAGTCAAGCATCAGACATGGTGTGTTATTTAGCTGTTTCTTGCCAGCCAGATACACCCAGGTACGTACGTAAATGCTTGAAGAATCACATTTTAAATTTTCAGCCAACAATGAATTCACTGACTGCTTCAAATACAACAGAGGTTGTTTCCAGGGACTACAATATTATTATTTCATACCTGTAAGTGTCAATTATTAATGATTGGTAAGTACTATTTCTTTGACCTGTTATATTTATTTCTAGTTAGGAATTTCAAGAAGTTTAAGGATTAAAATAGGAACTTTGCAAACCTGACATGATACCTTCCCAAACTGCATTACAAACATGAATACATGAAGTTGTGCAAAGTCCCATTGGGCACCAAGGGGAATGCTGTAAAAGGCTGCCTCTCCTCACACGTTCCTACTTACACCATGCAGCTATCACGGAGGTGGAACAAAGCCAGAGTTTGACAGCACTGGGAGCACTATCCAACAGTTCATAGACAGAAAGAGAAATGCATCAAAATACAAGGGTTATCCAGAAAGGTAGACAGTCTCCCCAGCATTGACTTCAGATGAGGCAAAGGGGTTGGCGTCTCTGCAGTGTGCAATAACGTCAGGTCAGAAGAGAGGAGACTAACGATCTTGAAGAGCACAAAACCAAGGCATCCATGATGAAGTAATGAATCATTTCACACATGAAGAGAAATTCCCCAGCTCTTGTGTCACCCAAGTCACAAACACACAGACATTCTGAAATAAGAGAGCATGACTGAACAGTGATGCATGCCCCTGTTTTCCTTTCCACATAAACATTTCATTTATGCCTCAGACACATGAGGCACAAAAGCTGTTCTGGAATGTATGTCCTGGACTTATTTCTGGATGATTTAGACTGGTGTTTATGACTGAGTTCATTAACTGAAGTTAATTAGCAATCAACTCACCCAATTTAAAATATCAGTCCTCTCTCTCTTCCACTCTCAAGCATGGTAGAATATAAACTGTCTGGAAGACCAGTTTAATCCTAATGACTTCCAGTTCACCACTGCGCTCCCTACAATTCTGTTGTTATTTCTGTCCTCTTCTGCTGTTATTAAATGGACAGTGGCTGCAGGCTAATGAAACCCACAGCAGTTCAGATCTATTCACCAGCTCTCACCTGGAACACAGCTTGGCTGAGTACATCTCATCTTCAGCCTTTTCACTATAATCACAACTGAGGCATAACAATAAAGCCTGATTACTCCTTCTTTGGTTTTTTTCCCAGACTCACTCCCTCCTTTTCTACTTCCCTCTCATGCTCAAAAAAGCTTTGGTCTACTCCCTTGTAATAGCAGATGACTGACATATCACGTCAAGCTAGGGGCTTAGAGCAGTAACCCTAGAGCACTGATGAGACTGCAGGGAGTGGCACAGAGCACCCCAGCACATATGGTGGATGCTCCAGGCAGGAACTATGACCCTACAGGGACAAGATACTAAAGGTAAAAGGAACACTATTAGTATCATAATGAATTGTTACAGTCCACTCAAGTGACTTTGTCGGCTGGATCCAGTGTCATCTGATTAGTTGAGACTAATACACATGCACACACATGCAAGGGAATGGAAGATAATACAATATAATATTGAACAATATAATAGAAAATAATATAATAAATAAGAGAAGAGGGTGTTCTGCACCTGAACAAACACATAATCATCCTGGACGATGAGAGAGTTATGGTCAATATAGCCTGGGAAGGGTTTGCTGCGAGTGGCTTCACTGCAGTTCTGCATCTTGCAGGTGATGTATTGGGCATCTGAAAGGGAAAAAAGGAAACAAAGACTCTTGAGATCCTGAACACAGATTCTTCCTACTATGACAAACCTATTTGCTGAGGCAGCATTTCTGCTTCCTAGCCTCACGTGACATGAAGTGACACCATCCATTCAGCACAAGACTTGTTTGCCTTACACCCTTCATAAGTCCATCCTTGATTCCTTTCTTCCTTTAAGTTCCTTCCTTCTTCACCTGCCTCAGCCTCCTTTTATTTTCTTCATTCTACCCTGCATCAGAGCTATATGTTGTGTCTATGCTGCAGGATAGGTGCTGTCTGTGCTGAGCCTCTACATGTTCCTTGTCACCCCCAGGCTGTGGGATTTGCTGTATAGCATTAATTCCTCCGCAGTCACACGCTGACTTCTAGAACATGTTCAAGGTCTAGGGCATATACAAGTATGAGGCCACCTTCAGAGGACACCTGCCCCATAGTGTCACCCATTCCATGGCATACCTCTATTTCCTGCAGCACTTACACTCTGCAGGGTAATTCACATCAGCTTGGAAAATAACTCAGACCACCAGCTCAGGGGTTTTACCTGCTTCTCCGTTGACAGTGTAGGCAGATACACTCTGGCAAACCTGGGCATTCATTGCACACACTCTTGAAACTAAAGGCCTTAGCAGTTTCAATCAGTTGTACATTTGAAAGTAAACGGTCTAAATGCAGCCCTAAAGCCATTTCATCCACTGTCACGGTACGGGACATCCTCATCTCCTATTCTGAAGCAGTGCAGGGTGCTCATCTCATAATCCAGCCCCTGAAGAAAAACAATTTGAATTTCTTCATGGTGCTAATTTGTCCTAGAATAAAGAACCAGATTCTCGATATAAAATTTGGGCTCTTTCAGATCAATTAAGATGTTGCACTTTGTTTAATGACGAAGTCCATTTACAGGAAAAAGGATTTTGGCATTTTAGTATTAGCACTTACATGACAGAAACAGTACATGGCCTTTAATCTTAGAACTACTTCTAATATTTTTCCTTGTTGGAGAAGCACAGCCCCTTGTTTGATATAATTACCACCATCTGATCAGAGAAATAGCATTTTATACTGAAATAGAAATGGCTGAATTTTTACCATCTCATATTTAATCTCAGTTTTAATTAAAATCAATGATTTGACATTTCCTTCCTTACTTCTAAGGGCTGTTGACTTCTGCTTGAAACAGACATGCAGGGTAACGAACCTTCAGGAAAGTTTGATGAGGGATGATTTTACCCCAGCATTTGCAGAGTTCTTGGAATATAAAAAGTGCTAAGTATTATTAGTCACTGCAGTTTATAACGTTTTATGCTTTCGCAGCTCACTGCAAAACATTAATTAAAACAGCCCCGACAGCATGATCGAAATGCATTTCCATTCAGAGGGATATGATTTTTTCCACATTAGCCACGAGAGGGCAGGGAACAACGTAACTCCCAGGCTGCTCATTCCAGCGAGCTCAGGAAAGTTCCCTTCCAGAGCTCTTCAGCCCTTTATCCCTCTGCTCCCAGAAAGAAGGGTGACAATGGCACCAGAGCCTCTTTCACCACCCAACAGGACTGTGTGGTGCAGCATGTCCCCTCCTAGTCATCAGATGGAGAACAGGCTTGTGTTTCTTCACCTGCAACTCAACCCACTCCCACTCCTCCTGTTACTTCAGGTCATTGTACCACGAAAGACAGCCCCTCGCCCCCACATTCATCCCGTCCCATTCTGCCTCAAGAAGGCTCCTGAGCAAAGTGCCTGACAATCCTGGACTTAAAAACAAAGAGGCATCAGGTGAAATAGCTGGCCCCACCACTCCCTGAGCTCTTGGTAAGACTCGGTGGCTTTTCACACATGGGATCAAATCCCATATAGAGCTATATAGGATCAGAACTCTTGTTTCCTTTGGAAGAGCTTGTTTCCTTTATTTATTTTTTTTCGCCCTACCACCATGTTTCTGTTCACTTCTACTGATACATCGGATTCCTGGGAGACACTATGAGGAAACTGCAGTGTCGTCTAACCTCCCACCCAAACAAGTTATCCATCCTGAGAGCACAAGAAGGTAATAGGACAGGTGCTGCTGAGCCCTGCCAGCAAAGAAGCTTAAGGAATCTCCTCCACAAGCGATCTTAAAGAGTAGACTGGGTTGACATCCATTAGAGGTGACTGAAGTTTTTTTGATCCTGTTTTCAAGGAGGAATAGGGACAGTGTCTATTTCTGCTGTGATCGCAGGAGTATGCACAGCAGTGATTGTACCATTGATGAAGATTTACTAAGGTAATTCCTGTGAACTTTTACAGTGCAATTCTCCACGGCTTCAATTCTAAAATGCCAGTAATAATGACTAAAGGGCAGAGCACTGAAATTGCTTAAGCTAATCTCCCAAACAGACAAACCCTGAGATGTGCACACCAAGAAAAGCTCCCTCTGCCATGGGAGACAGAAAGAAGGAAAACAGGCTTCTTACAGTGCCTGGATCCCTCTTTTTTTTTCTTAAGGGAAGTTTTGCTGTGCTCACATTAACTCAAGGATTTTGTTTCAGCATTTGATTCTCATGGACATTTTATGTGATTCCATTGGCAGAGCTTTGTAATTTAGCATTAATTAATGTCAATTAATGTATTCAGTTGCTAAGCTTTGGAATTAATTTCATTAGTTTTCCCGCACAGCTGTTTTCCCTGCCATAGGTAATTAGGACATTATGCTTTTCAGTTCCAGAACCCTCACCTCTAACAACAGCTGCTGTTTTTAATATACAACAACAAAGTCATGCTGTGCCTGGAGAGAAGAACATAGCAACTCCCAGCACTAACACCCTCAGACAGTTTGATTTTGACAGGTTTAGACACCAACAGTAGGATTTTTCTTGGGGATAGGCAGCTATTTCTAAAGAGGAAGCAAGAAAAGCCACAGAACACAAGAATGGAGAGACATCTTGTAAGGGAAACCTCTGACAAAATTAATCTGTTTCAGTGGTGAAAGAGAATTGCAAATGCTAACACATAGCAAAAGTTAAGAGCCAGAGGGACTCTGTGCCAAGAAATATTTCAGTCTTTTCTGTTTATTCAAGCTCCATCCTAATACGTTCTCAAGGGAAACACATCTAGCCTGTCCCAGAGAGATTTCTTAGCTCAGTTGGTAGAGGTGGAAGGTCATTGGTGGTTACTGGAGGCTGGTGAGCCTCTACTAAAGTACAGAGCAGAGTTTCAAATCCGTTCCTAAAGCAAAGTAGGACTTTCTTCAGGATACTTTGTTGGCAAGTATTATTTCATATGACATATCAAATCGTAATACCCACCACTTTCCAGTCTAATCTTGCATGTGTATCTTTCAAAAACCTTACTTCATCACCACGAGAGTCAGAGAAAATACTCACTGTACTCAGTGTGAATGTATCATTCCTCATCATTTATTGTTTTTAATTCGTTGAGGAGTGTGTCCTCTCTACAAATAAGGACACATCAGGAGTTTAGGCAAAGAGCATCCACACTACCCATAATTTGTTTGTCTTCCAGATTTACTACGGAGTATCCTAGTTCATTATTAGGGATAGCAGACATTAGGGATAGTTTCTGCTTTTGAAGGTTGACTGGTATCTGGTTACAAATGAACTGTGAGAACACAGTAGTAACCTATCTCACTGAAAGACCCAGGCCCTGCAACCCCTCTCCAAGAGTGACAGAAGCCTAAAAAAAATTACAAGAGTTTGCCCAGGTGCCTTGGCAGTCCAGGTACATCCACAAATTCCCATGGCAATAAGTACCACAATTTAATTAAAAGTTCTCTCATGCATTAATCTTTCTACTCCTTTTCTGAGAAACACACAGAATGACTGTTCTTTATCCCTTTCCATTTAGTCTGAATATTGATTTGTAAAATGTTTTTGATATGAGAATATATTCACAACTCTCCAGGACTCAGCAACTGCAAAGCAATTAACTAGTAATGAAGATCAGTCAAATGAAGCCATCCTATTTACTAACTGCACACAAATCTATTTTTATCCTGCTGCTACTCTTTCTTCATTGCATGTCAGAGTCAGGAATCTTTCTTTACATGTGGAAGTACATCCTCTGCCATTTCTGGCATAAAAATGTAATTAGAGAAACTAACAGATGTCATTCTCCAGGACAAATACTAAACTGGATCAGGAAAAAATACTAATCACAATCAGAAAAAATAAATAAATCACTGCACAGATTTAGGTACTATGGGAATTAATTCACCATTCTAGTTGTGCTAGGCTAGTTGCCAGGCTGTTTTGCCTACTCATTTTTTTTTCTACAGCAGTGATTATTTTATTATTCTTAGTAATGTTTTGTGGAAACAGAAATTAAAGTGCAGGTGTAACTTTGTGATTCAGACACCATTGGCCAGATGCTCAGTCCATGTGGATCAGTAAGCAGAGCATACCTTCTGACCACAGGTGAGGCTACGGTTTATACCTGCAATCACAGTAGTACCTAAATGACCTTTCACTAAGAAAAGTTGTTGTGTAAATCAGGACAGCAGAAGAAAAGCAAAGGAAATAAAATCCCTCTTTAAATTTAAGGAGCTCTCTAAACTTTTGCCACCACATTAGAAAACTTCTTAGATTCTTTCATTCACTTTAAAAAAATAAAAATAAAAATTACATAAGTTAAACTTTACTCAAAATCAACATGCATCTACCTGCAAAAGTGAATGCATATCTCATAAATGTATCACTTGGTTTTCTTGACTTGCATTTATGAAACTGTCATGTAGACATCCTTTGAGTCACATTTGCAGTGCTCTAGAGGGTCAGTGGATACCCAGTTAGTCTCCAAACACCTAGTACAAATCCATTTTTGTAATTCTCACCAACAGTCTGCGCAGGAGGGATCACCCCAATAAAAAATACCTTTATGTCAATTAGCTTGAATCAGGCCTTATTGGGGTAACCATCCCTAGCACAATCGGAGAAATCCACTAATTAAAGATCTTTCAGGACTTTTACATTCTTTACAAACCTAAAACCCACATGTCATTAAGTTTATACACTTTCTGAAAGCACTTCAAGGTGCATTTGAGCAAACCTAGATTTCACTCCCACCAGTCACTCTGCCTGCTGAGTATGGTGGCAAACATAAGAGGAGCTTATAGTGTGGTTAAGAACTGTAGGGGATTAATTGTCTTACTGGGGTGTTGACCTGAAAACAGGAAAAAAAAAAAAAAAAAAAAAATCACAATTCCTGCTGACTTTGCTGGCTTGACTTTGATCCTGTTCCAAAAATCAAAGTGGAACACCAGGGACACACAAGTGTACAAATGGAAATGTGAGATAAGGTTCACATGAACTTCTTCCTACCAGAAAAATCAGTTTTACTACTGTGCTCTCAGACCCAGCTTGCCTCAGAATGGGCCTGAAGCCTTTAAAAAACAAACAAAACCATTTGACTAGATGAAAATTTGTTTGGTGCCCTCCAAAATTTACACAACAGGATTGAAAACATAAATGCCAATGACTAGCCCTGCAAATCTGTCTCCATCACTATAACTATATTGCACAGTCTGTACTCGGTCTGTTCATCACTACCTTCATCATCCTATTTCGATGAAACACAATGTTTTCAGGAGTCCAGATATTTCTGGATTCAAAAAAAAATTAAAATGGGGAGAATGTGAGCTCAGGTACTACATTGCTAGACAGATCCTCAGGAGGTATAAATCAATGTGCCGCTGAAGTTATACTGATTTATGCCTGCTAAGAGACTCCTATTTTGGTCCTTGTAAACCTTTTACATTATGTATATAAACACAATAAATAAAATGCACAGACAGACCACAATCAGGGAGAAGAGATAGAGAGTTATTGGTATTCTAGCAGGGAAAACCCAATAGTAAGGTTGTTGCTGATAGATGTTCTCAAATAACACTGCCGGGGAGATGGGCTAACACAGTACTCTGCTGATATTTCTACTTCTTCCCACCTAAAGCTGCAGTTGTACTACTCAGCTTCTGCTGGAAAAGATACCAGCACAAGAATGAGGTGGCTTTTTCCTTTGTGTTGAGTTCAGCAGGTTTTTGCTTAGCTCTTATATTTCCACTTCAGGATATTTTATTTTATTGCAAAGATTGTGTGGTTGTTTCCACACTACCTCCCTTTCTTTCCTTCTTTCTCCCTGCCTTATTTTGGCAAGTCAACCTTCATCCACCTTCTCAAATTTAATCCTCTTATTGAATTTTTACACTTGGTTAACTCCCAAAAGAGATATGCCAAGCAAAGTATAAATAAGTAAATGCAAGAACATTTAAAAAAAAAAAAAAAAAAAAAAAA